>LOEQ01000189.1:3913-19688 GCA_001685075.1 Bramus lutescens | reverse complement strand
TTTCTTTCTTTCTTTCTTTCTTTCTTTCTTTCTTTCTTTCTTTTTCTCTCCCTTCCTTTCTCTCTCCATCCCTTCCTCTCCACCTACTTATGTATTTATTTATTTATTGAGATATAGTCTCTCATTGGACAGAAATTCACCAGCCAAGTAGGCTAGGTTGGATGGCCAGTGAGCCCAGGAGATCTGTCTCTCTCTGCTTCCCTGCTGCTAGAATTCACATCACATATTACCACACTTTGTTTTGCTTTGTTTTATTATGGATTTTAGGGATCAAACTCAGGCCCCTGGGCTCACAAGGCAAGACCTTTAGCGAGGGAGCCCTCTCCCCAGCCCCGGCAATATGATTTTTGACTTTAGGACTCTCACATACAGCAAGGATACTGCAAAGTTATTACCAGCAGTCCCACTCAACATCTGTGTGTTTGTTTGACTGACATTTGGTTCCTCTACCAATACACAAGTATTGGAGTTGGGCACTACATTTTTATTTACCCTAGCACCTCCAGGGTTGAGCAGAATGCCTTATGTATGATAATATAATGTTAGTGAGTATCTGTTGAGTGAATGATGGAATGAACATCCTTCACTCATTTGGAGCCTAAAATTGTACAGAGTGTCTGCTCCTAGGAATTTCAGGGAGAGGGGATCCTTCCAGGAGGAAACAGGAATAGTATGAGCCAATACCATATGATTCTTCATTTCAGATACCCTGAAACACTGCAAGAAGTCTGGCCTTGTGGACTGCAGACTACCTTTGTCCTTCAATAGTGAATTCATAAGACTGTGTCTAACAAAGGAACCCATGAAGATAAGGGACATGTTAACCTTCTAGGTAGGTCACAGAGTTTACAGCAGCCAAAATGCAGTTAAAAAAGAACACAGACTTAGAATGAAAGACCCAGCCTGACAAAGTGGGGCTTATTCCAAGAATGCAATATTCAAAACCAGTCAGTAAAATCCATCACATTAAAATAAAAGGGGAAAACCCACAAGATACATTGTCTACTAATGCCAAGAAGCATTTGACAAAATTAAACAACCATTGGTGATATAAACTCTCAGCGAGTTGAGAATGAAAAGGAAATCTCTCTGCTGATATAAGGCATCTGCACAAACCTTGTGAGTCATTTAATGCTTAATGATGAAAAACAGAGCGCTTCCCCTGCCTTATCAGACTAGGAGGCTATGCTTGGTCTCATCAGTCCTGCTCAACATTGTACTGGAAGTCTTAGCTCACTAATGCAAGAAAGAGGAATGAAAGCCATTTGAATTAAAAGAGAGGAAACAGTTCCCATTTTGCTATATTCTAAGGATTAATCAGAAGTCATCTGCACAAATGTCTTTGAACTACTGAGCAAACTTTTCAAAGTTACAGGATACGCAGTCAAAGCGTAACGACACTTTGATGTGGGATGTCCTTCTGTGTATGTATTGCTTTTATTGCTAATGAATAAAGCTGTTTCGGTCAATGGTTTAGCAGAGTAAAGCCGGGCGGCAAATCTTAGCAGAGATACGGAGAAAAAGAAGGCAGAGTTAAGTAAGACAGCAGTCAGTCGCCAAGAAAACAGACGTGTAGAAGATGAGGCAATGCTACAGCCACATGACAATACATAGACTAATAGAAATGGATTAACTTAAGATGTAAGAGCTAGTTAGAAATACGCCTGAGACATGGGCTGAAAAGTGGTATAATTAACACGGTTTCTGTGTGATTATTTGGGTCTGGGCGGCCGGGAAATGAAAGTGCAGCTTTCTGCCTACAACACTTCTAGATATACGCCATGAACAACGGGAAACGAGTCTAAGAGAAGGGATGTTATCCGCCATAGCTTTAACCTGTATGTACAACCTCTGAACCCAACACACATGTAAAGATGTGCGTGTTTCAGAATACTGGTGGGAAAACAGCAGACTTCAGTGCTGAAGAGATGCTGTCATCATGTAGAGATGTCACTCTTGCTCAAAATTCCAGGAGGCCGTTTTTCAAAATAGAAACCAAGAAGCTAATTCTAAATCTCATATGGAAAGAGAATGCAATGAGAATAGGCGAAACAATGCGTGTGAGGAGAGTGGTGTGGGCGTGCTGACCCCCTTACCTCAGACTGTAATAGAGCTATAGTAACAGAGATAGGTATTTACGGTAGCACACAGAAATAGATCAATGGAATGGAATGGGAGTTTAGAAACACTCCCACACAAATATGACCCACTGATTTTCAGCCAAGGTGCTAAGGCAGTTTGATGGTAAAAGAATGGTATTTTTAACAAGCCGTCCTGAGACAATAGGGCATGAATATCCAAGGCGAGGAGCTTTGCCACACACTCACACCCAAGGCAACTCCTTGAACTCAAAGTGATTCACAGACCTAAAGGTAAACATTTAAAACAACAAAAATTCTAGAAGGAAGAAGGAAGCAGAAAATCATTCTTTTTTTTTTTTTGATTTTTCTAATTGCTACTGAAGGCAAGACCCCTGAAACAGAATATAAGGAATTTGAGCTTTATCACTTTGTGCTTCTACACTTCGAAAAACTAATGAGACAAATTAAAAGAGGAAACTTAACCCCCCCAAAAATCTAATAATATAAGGCTTCTGAAAAGAGCAATTGACACCCAGACTATCAGCCTAGAAGTGGCAGATTCTCCACAGAGTAAACCGGACAGCAAGGGAAAAGATAGCCACCATGGAAAAAGATAGCCACTGCGGTTGGAAGTTAAAGGGAATTCAAAATAAAGCACAATAAACTGTTGCCAATTGAGCCTGGGTGGTCCAGTATTTCATATACATTTGTTTGCCTGTGTGTTTGTTTGAGATGGGATTTCTCCGTGTAGCCCAGGCTGTTTTGGGTTTTGCTATGTTGACTAGGTTGTTCTCAAAGTCAGAGTTCACTGTCTCTGCCTCCTGAATGCTGGGATTAAAGATGTGCACTGCCATGCCCAGCTTCAGTATTTTCTATATTGACAATGTCATGTGATGCACCTGGGACTCACACCTTGCTGGTAGGAACACAAACTATCCCAGCTTCTTTGGCTAACAGTTTTGCAGTTTCTTGCAAAACTCAATACATATTTATCATATGACTCTGAAGCCCGGATCCAGCCACCGTCACACCCAAACAGAAACCCCTTCATCAATTGAGTAGGTAAGTCATGTAACTAGTGATCCTCAGTCCTAATAGCATTATGATAAGGAACAATGATAACAGATACCAATAGGCAATATGCACAGTTTGGAAGAGTCTCAGAGGCTTTATGATGAGCCACTGAACTAAATTTAGAAAGTTACATGCTGTGTGACTTCATTCATATACCAATCTCCAAGTCATAAAACTGTGTGGATAGAAAACACCCGTAGTTCTACAGGCTGGAGAGCGAAATGACAACGGCAGCTGGCATGGGAGGTGTGGAGTCAGAGCTGAGCTGTTCTGATCAGAGCTGGGGTGGGGTGATCTTGGGTGTGCTGAATTCATAGATCTGCAGCAGCCACAAACGTGCATTTCGCTGCATTTTAATTGTGAAACAAGGTGGACACAGCTATTTCAAGGGAGAAAAACAAAACAAGTGTACCCAAAGAACATCCGAGAGAAGAGGCAGAGGCAGAATTTTCCTAGTTTATCAGCCGGCTGTGTGAGATGAGTCTCTTTTAAAAGAAGCCACACCTTCGATGTGGGTATCGACGCCTTTGGCTGCTTCCTTAGATCTGTGTTTCCCTCCTACTCCCAGAGCAGGCACTCCACAGTGGAAGCGTTTCTGCGGGGCTCAAGCGTCAGGCATGCCAAACTGTCAACCACAGCATCAACCACCAGCAGCAATGTCCCTCTTGTTCACGTCCCTTGCTCCTGTGCACCCTGGATGCCTACTTTTGGCACCAACCTGAACCAGAAATAGACAGTCCCTTGTCCACTCACTTCCCTGGTCCTTGCTGGGTACCAGACTCAGCCAGGGGCCCTGTTGCCAGGTTGAGGCCACGGCTTATTCTGGAGAGCAGCTGCTCTCTTGAGGGCCGGCCATGGTATGCCCTACCCTGCTGTCCTGGCTGGTATCTCGTTCGCCATCTTGGCAGATTCCAAATACTTTCCAATACTTCATTCCTTTCTTGGGTGAAGATTTAAGCAAAGGCAGATAGATCCACATCCAAAATGGCAACAACTCCCTATGGGCTCCCTAACCCTCCAGCACTTAATTCTCTGATTCTCCAGGCCAATCCAGTTTGTACTATTCTGCGAAAGCTTTTCTAAGCTTCCTAGAAGTACAACCAACCAGAGGTAGGCGAGATTTGGTGACTGATCGAGGTTACACAGTCTATTGGTCTGGGCCTAGAGTTTAGACTAGGAAAGCTCTAGTTTCTTTTTCATAATCAGGCTAGAGAGTGAAGTTCATACACATCAAAATCTTGCTAAAAATCCTTCTCTGAAAACCAGGCAGAAATGGAAGAAACACTCTCCCAAATATCTGCACAAGCAGCTTTGGACAGAAATGCTTTGAAAACATAGTCGTGTCCCAGGGGCAAGAGATGTTTTTGATATAAACAGTGATGACAGCAGTTCATAATAGACCCGCATTCAGGGAACTGTTCCAGCATGCCAGAGGTCTGGAGGCTTTTAACTCCCATAATTCACCGAACACACGCCAGCTAAGCTCAAGCAATGTTAAGGAGCTGACAAACCACAAAGACCAGGAAATGCAGGGCAAGTGCTGATCGGAAGAGCAATAGGAGGCAAATGCTTATCAAAAGGCGATCTGGGAACGCGGGCTGGACTTCTGACATGCGGCTTGAAAGCAATTCGTATGGTTTCCCAGCACACAGAGAGGCCTCCGGCTTGAAGGTGCCCGGAGAAGGAAGAAAAGGAAATGAACAGCTTTGCCCACTCATCCAACAGTCACGGCCATTGCGCCACGCAGGTAGAGTGTGCAGTGAGGTTGACCTAAGGCTAAGCTTAGACCAGGTCCATTTCTGGCACTCCCTTGAATTAGCCTCCATTTTCCCTGGGAAACAGAGCCGGAGTCTGGACTAGCACAGTACGTGAAGCAGTCACCATTAGGGCATTTAGTCATGTGGAGCGATTTTGCCTGCCCAATTTATCCCCACATCCAAACACACCCAGTCTAGATTGGTATACTGTTCCCCTTCCTTCCATCTACCAACTTCAGTTTGTTTGGAGAAGAGCAACAGAGTTTGCCCTGTAGACATGCCACTATCTCCCTGTTCCTTTGTTTTCTATTAAGTGCTTCGGGGAGAAGCCACCCTATAGAATAAAGACTCAAACTGGGTAGAATTAGAGAAGGAAGTGGGGATTGCGCAGGCCCTTGTCTCCTACCCCACACCCCAGGGATCTTAAGCCCATTCTGTTCTCTGCCTACTTCCTATTTGACCCAGAATGGCAGGCAGCTCCTGTCCCTCCATGGGGCACCCGCCCTGCCCTTTCCCTCTGGCTGTTTGTTGGGATGAAGTCAATGGTGAGAACCTAACAGTTCACTAATTGATGAAAACTCACGTCACCCGTGGAACTAGCTATGGGTGGGAATTCAGCTGTAATCTGTCACCTGGCATCACCATTCCCTGAACGCCAGGGAAAGCTCTTGAAGGACCCAGACCCGTGAACCTCAGTGCCAGTCCTAGCTCTGAAACACTGACCAGCACCTCACCTCTCCCCCTGGGATCTTCTTCGGATCCGGTTCCCAGCCGGAACAGAGGGTGCATTGCAGCCTGTCCTACCAGACAACCCTTTGTCTACACACCTAGCACCTCACAGACATCTGGGCCCCCAATGCTGAGTGGGTCCTCACATATCAAAGGCCTGAGCTTTCTAATGTCATCTGATGAAACCAGATTCCCCGGCCCCATGGACAAATGACACCCCAAAGATCGTTCTCTAGCATACTAGTCATGTGACCCTCTTCCGCAGTGTATCCCAGACCCCTATTCTGTTTCTTTCCAGTGCTACAATCACAACCAGAGGAAGGAAATACTGAGGGACTGCTGCCCCCTTCTGGCTGAGAGACATCCAAAGCCAGAAAAAAGAAAAAAAGAAGGCTCAAAGAGCAGGGATTTCCTAAATTAACATGGTTGTTAAATCTCATGATGGAGAAAAATGTTCTTGGAATCGTCAGGCTGATTCTTAACATGAAGTCACTTGGAAACAGAGAAAATATGGATAAAATGCATAATCATAATTATGGACACCTTTACTATAAGATGAAAAAAGAAAAAAACCAAGAAAGTTAAGAGGTGTTCCGGTTACCCCTCTGCCTGTGAGCAAGAAGTCATGACATGACACTGCCCCCCAGCACCCTAATGGTCAAACAAAAACTTCTCCACGTGCAATGCAAGCTCACGTTTCCTCTAGGTCAGTGAGAAATTAAGTGAATAGCAGTCGTCTTTCATGCTGTTGTGACCCAAGTGTATGAACCACAGCATTTGGTCATCACATATGAACGGACAGAAGACATTACACATTCCAACTATGACGGTGAGTGAACCATATCTGCTCACCTACTGTGTGCTTCCTTAGCTTGTGCATCAAGTGGCTGGTGGTAATCCGCACAAGGACAGAAAAGTAGCAGAAAAAAAATCATATGACCTGCTGTATACGTTTATGGAGGGGTGGGGACCATGGGCTGGGCCCTACGTTAGGATCTAGAAGGCATGCCAATTGAGCCTTGAAGAAGGCCTGTCAGACAGGCAGCATGGAGAATAAAGGAGCTGGAGTAAGAGAGTGTACAGAGCCAAGCACGTGTGTGGGAGAAAAAGCATCCCTGATCTTTCTTCCTTCTTGGTATCGTCCCTGCGACGATGAATAAATGATGGGCCATCTCAGTGCGAGCTGAACCATGTACCACAACGCTGAAAGCAGTCATGGCCTGTCAGAGCTTACAAACAATCTCTTGTCTATAAATAGTGCTTGCCTGATCTTCCACACCCCCTCAGAAAATAGTGCTGTGACTTTGAACTCGAGGGGGGGTGTGATATTTGGTTTACTCTTTCCTGTCTATTTATATTTCCTTTGTTTACGCAAACATTCCTGTCCGGTTATTGCTTCCATGTCTGGTCACCTGCTGCCATTGGAGGAATGCTTAGCAACTTCATTCTATGGAAAAGACAACTTTGCCTATCCCAACCTCAGTTCCAATCTGTTCTTAAATGTATTCAGAATTCCACAATCTTGGGTCTTTAAAAAGAACATTTCTCTCTGCATTGCCTCCAGCTCGATTCCCAGAACTGTACTGTTTATAATTCACAAGCATCCCATAAAGGGAGATGCACCCCACTCATTCTGTCCTAAATAGACTTTTTGCAGGACTGGCCTGGCTTCTGCTGGCTGAAGCATCCTTAACCTGGTTCTCTGCTATGGAGGCCCTTCACATGTGTACAAGTCACAGACGCGTAATTATGTCCTCTACTCAATGATGCTACTGGGATGGATGGTCCATGCTGGGATGGAATGGTCTATGCTTGGAGGGAATGGTGCCCAGCTGTGGGTCCAGTAATTTCCTCAAGGGGTCAAGAACCATTGGAGAATGGCTGTGGACTCCAGATCTTTTTCTACCCGCTCTCCCTGGCATAAAAGAAGAACACAGGCTTCTGCACTAGACGGTCCTGGTGCAACCACTCTGTGATGTTGGTTAGTGAGTTGCATGCGAGTCCATACACCTCTCTGAGTTTCCTGTGCTTTTTTTAATTTTATTAACCTTACTATAAAAAACACACACAAAGAATTAACCAAACCCAAAGGTTATACAGCTCAAGGAACTTTTATACAGTTTGAATATGCATTCAGAATATAAGCTGTAGAACGTCAGGAATCAAGCTGTGGAGTTCCATGCTGAACTTTATGATTTTAGTATAGAGTATATTTTATGCATGTATTCATCATCAATCCCCAAATCAGCTGTAAAATGGAGACAATGACAGTCACCTTTCAAAGTTGTAAGACATAGAGAGGAAAGACGAAATGCCCAGTAATTAACTGTGAAATAGCACTGGATCCCTGAGAAATCCTTAAGCCCCCCTCCCTCTGATCATTCCTAGAACCCTGCTGCTGTGGGGTAGAGAGCAGCTAGCCTGCTCCGAAGTAGAAGCCACATTCTACACAGAGTACAGGCATTGGGCCATTGTCAGGGTTTCTGGAGAATGAAGCAAATCCCCAGCCTTGGTAAGATGCCCACGATCAGAGTCCCAGGCTGTGGGCAGCACTCAGCTCTCTAGACGGCATGCTTTACATCTCTAGTCAGGAATGAGCAGAGAGCCAGGGAAACTGAGGAAGAAGAGATAGGGTTGGAACACCCAGAGGAAGTATGCCTGATGAAAGACGGTAAAGGCCATAGCTTGGGTAAAGGCAAGAGAGTGGCCTTCTCTTCTCTTGCACCTCTTTCTCAGTTTTGTCTCCTATTCCATCTTTTCCTGGATCTCTCTCACTGAGCACAGAGCCAGTCTGGTATTTACTGCAGGTAATCTTGCCTTTTTATCGCAGTCTCAAGCCAAAGGAGGAGAGAGGAGAATAAAAAAAAAAATTAAAAAACCTCAGAGAAAAGCGTAAGTGTGTCCAAGTTAAAAGCTCTTCTCAGTACGTGTCTTAGATCCTAAAAAACACCTGATAAAACGAGGCCTTCTCTGGCCCAGTCCAACCCTCCTGGCTTCTGGGAGGCAGGTAGGTAGGAATTAAAGCTTTGGTCATTGAAGGGATGGATGCAGGGCTGAGGCAGGCCCTCACCAAGAAAAACAGACTCCCCTTCAGTGGAGGCCATTCATCCTGAGAGAACAGCCCTGAAGAGTTCGCCTTCACCTTAGAAACAGGAATTGAAATGGCTTATGCCCAGCTGTCTCCTGATGCCCTCCTTCACCTGGGTAGCACCTACCTACCCACTGCAGTTCCAGTGGGGGTGAGATGGTGGTCATTGGGTCCTTGCCCAAGAAATCCTCACCAGGTGTCCTCGAGAGGTCAAGGTGCTTCCCTGATCTTTTGTAAACTTAATCTCCTTCTCATTACGTTTGTGCAGAGTGTTCTGCTTGCCCTATGGTGCCTAATGACTTTTCATGGCCTCTTCTACTTCTACCCAAGTGACCTGTCACATCAGCTCCTAAGTCCCATGTTTTTCAACCTGGAAGTTGGTGAGGAAACCCTTGGGTCTTCATTAGGGTGTCACGTGTGATGCTCCTGCCGTGGGCCAGGCACTGGTAGGAGCCTGTGTGGCTCACTGGTGAGAAAAACAGGAAAGTTCTCTATGATCATGAGCTACCCATTGAGTTTTTAATCTGTGACTGGTCATAGTCTTGACATTAATGAGATCCTTTGGGAGTCTTGCTAGAGAAAGAGGGTCACTGGGGGTAGGTTTTGCTATTTGGGGGCCAATCCCTGCTTCCTGCCTCTTCTCTGATTCTTGTATCACCGAGCTATGAACAAGCAACCTCTTAGTCCTGCTACCACAGGCACAAGCAGCTCCCAATCGTATCTTCCCTGCACTGAATCATGAGCAGAATAAGCCCTTTCCCCTTTAAGCTATCTCTTGTAGGGAACTTGGTCGTTGCAAAGAGAAAAGCAATAAACTCATAAGCCACATATTGTATCCCACAACATAAGAATTTCTGAAAGTCCTGCTCATACATCTGGCAGGGCATGGACAGACACATGGAGATGGCAAATCCACACCTGACAATGAGTTCAATGCTTAAAGGTCAAACTGCCTGTCTTTGAGCTGGAGAGGCTGGCAGAGCTATCCAGATGTTGCAAATAGGCCCACGGGCTAGAGAAATGAGAGCCTTGTGGAAAGTTGCTCAACTTGTGTGCCTCAGGGCTGGGTCGGGGCCCAGGCTTCTCTTTACTGATATAATGCTTAGGTTGTAAGAACCTGGCCACTATGACTCCAAAGAGAGTGCTAAGAGTCACAGAAAGGGGCTTGTTTCCTGTTTCCACACTGGGGCATCCTGAGGCGCGCCTGTCATTGAACATATACGATGATGACTGGGTAAAAATGGCTTTGATCACAGCCAGAGTGAGGACAGCTAAGATCGAAGGCTGAGTTAATCAAAGATAAGGATGCACGTCTGTGGGTTTCTAGTACATCACCATTCCTGGCCATTGTCATTAGCTTCATTTTGAAGCCCTTTGAAGTCACTCACCTCAAGACACAGTTTTCTCACCTGTGAGATTTGAGATGCTTAGAACAGACAATAGATAGCCAGCGTCCCAGGAAACACTAGAGCCCACTTGAGACAAGTCTCCATTCCCACGCAAGGCCGTATCTCTGAAGGTACTGGGAAAATGGGGTAGGTTAGAGGTAGGATTCCATTGGTGTCAGGCATCAAGCATCTCCATGCCTCACCCCTGCCAGCATGATTACAGCATAAATACAGGTCTGTGAGAGGGATGTTGAAGGAAGGCAAGCGTGAACGCTTATGTGCACCACATCCTACAAGATGCTGAGATGCACGGTCTACAGGGGGTTCACTCACTGCAGCATCTGTTCCGCTGCTGGTCAGTGTTTATGGAAAGCAACTGTGCTATACTGGGAAACCCCAGGCTTGCATTCCGATCCTCTACTTAACTGGCTGTGGAGCATTTTGAAGTCATTCACCTCAGGGCACAGCTTTCTCATCTGTGAGGGTATGAGACGCTTAGAATAGACAGAGCTGTGATCCCTTGTATTTCTGACATGCTAACAAATCTCTCCCGCTTGATGTCTTTATATCATGGCAAATGAGAAGCTACTCTGGACTCACATAGGTACACCAGCCTTGCCTGTCTCTAGGGAAAGATATCTTCATAGTACTATGGTTTGTCTGCATGGTTAGAATAATGTCTAGTGTGTAAGGGGATGTCAGTAAATGTTCAATAAGTGGGGGAAACAGTGTGAGAAAGAAGGGGAGGAGAAGAGAAAAGAACAGGGGAACTGAGAGAAAAGGGGCAGAAAGGGAAAGAGAGGAAGGAGACAGGAAGTGAAAGATAGCAGACCACTGGGAGAGGAACGGGTTCCAACAGAAACACCAACTGAGGAAAACCATCGTACTTTTCTATTAGCTACAAGTTTCAGTTTCCGCTGAAATGCTAGAAGCTAATGTTATTTTGGATTTTATTATTTCAAATGTTTAGCAAATTATTTAATTTTCATACCTCAACTGCAAGGAAGAAACATGTGTCCCGTTTCATAAATGAAGGAACAAAAGCACAGGGAAGGCTAGGGAAACAGCAACAGAAACAAGATAGTCAAGGCAATTGTCTGACATTTGTCCAGTGCCGGTTGTGTGTCCGTTGACGGTCCCTCCCGTAAGGCCATGAAATTGACCTTGCAGTATGCCAGCAGCACAGTGGTGGGCAGCCTTGGAATGAAAACATGTCCAGCTATGATTACCCGGTCTGCCATTTTAATGTGTGTGCCTGGAGCACTCACATCACTCTGTGTCTCAGTTTCCTCATTTGAGATTGTAAGAATGTAAGCACCCAGCCTAGAACCTGACAGCTAGCCAGCCTTTAATAGTACAACTCCAATCTAACTCCATTTCTTGGTAACATGTGTTCTAGAAACCAATCCCAGATTATACAATCACATTCTAAGATGTGATTCGGGAAGAGACCCAAAGGGTATTATTTCTATGGTAGAACTCTAAGAGAGAACCTCACACTGCCAGGTGATCACAGACATGCCAGAAGCTGGGATGCTCATGAAATAGCCATAAAGTTTCGCCTCAGATAAGATCAGAGTTGATCGACTCCCAGAGAGAACGCCCTCTCCAGAAGGTCCTCTTAGGTGTGGTGTTCTGCAAGGTTTGCCGGCAGTCATGGCCTTCTTTGTCCAACTGGCATTTCTATGACAGTTTGATCTCACCTCCTTTCCTCTGACTCCAAGGAGAAAGAAGAACAGCTTCTCATCACCATCCACACGCTGGTCCTGCTGATGAAGGAAACATGGAGTTCCCAGAGCCTCCGCTTTCATCCTGTTGTGATACTCCATCCAATGGAGTTGGGAGACCTGGAGTCTTGATGTCAGTACAGTAAGCCTCATGGGTCTCTGGCTGTCTGGGGGCAGTTGGAGGTATTTCCCATGACACCAGGGGCCTTCAGGGATGACCATGGAGGCAAGTGGTACCAACCCACCTGTCATTCCAACTGCACCAGAAGTTGAGTGAGAGAGGGGATAGGCTGCTGCAGGATCTTCTGGTCAGGGCAAGATGGGCGGAGTGGGTGATCAGAAGGAAGACCCTAGCACTTCTCATGAGTATCTCCCAAAGGAAGCTTAAGAAGTGGGTGGCTGGAAGAGAAGTTACCAGCAGCCATAATTATTGAAGAACAGAGTCTCCTTCTAAAAGATGCTACTTTCTAACTGTTAGTGCCTTTTTGTTTTTCTGAGATGATTCGGTTTTACTGGAAATGTGGAGAATAAACAATTCCTTCTATGGCTAGTGAATCAGATTGAACTTTCTGGAAAACAGTTGTCAGGATCAATCAATTTTCACATTGTCTGCAAAAATACCCAACAATTTGTGTAAACATCAACTTAGGATGTGTTTTCTCCACTGCTTTCAACTGCAAAGATTCTCCAGAACAAGATACATACCCAACGGCATTGGTTTAGTTAGGTGAAGTTCATAGAAATTGTGCTAAATCATGCAGATATTAAATACAGAGAATACAGAGGTTGCTGAAGGTTTAGGTCAGTTGGTAAACTGCTTGCCATACAAGCGTGAGGACATGGGTTGGACCTCCAGAACACACGTAAAAATCTGGCCTTGGTGATGCGTGTGAGAAGTGGAGACAGGTGAGACCCTGGGATGGCTGGCTAGACGGTCTAACCTATTCAGTGACTTTCAGGCCAATGAGGCACCTCTCTTAAAAAAAAAAGCAAGGTGGATAATGTTTAAGTACATATGAGGTTGATCTTTGGCCTCCAGACATGTACAACACCACCCCAAACACACTCCCTACATACATACATACACACACACACACACACAACACATATACCTTTACCACACACATCAACCCCCTCATACACAAGTACCCCACACATGCATTGGTCATCCATCCACAGAATACAGAGGTAAAATGCTCAGAATATATAAAGTGAAAAATGGTGATTCAGATGGCATAAGCAGCGCCTATCCCTTCAAGGGAGTCTGAGGAAAGGCTGCCTACTTTATGGTGTTGTCTCCCATTGGAAGAGGGTCACAGTCATGGAATATTTATGTACCTTAGATATTCTTTTAAAAACGTTTAAGCTTCTCTTTTAGATAATAAGTAAGTGTAGAAAATAAATGATGCCTTTATATCGTTTTTAGGCAAATAGATCACGTATTTTGCTCCTATTCTGCCCCTAACTGTCACTGTCCCTTCCCCTCCCTCCACTTACTCTGGTTCCCATCCCCCCTCAAAAGCTTCCGAAGTGTAGAAATTTTTTTTAGCATCATGCAGATGACTAAGAGCTTCTTGTATCTTGGATGAAAGAGCATCTCAGTGTGACCCAACGATTCCAAGAGAAACGAAACCATATGTCACAGAAAGACTACTGCCCGGATGTTTACTGCCTCACTATTCACAAAACCAAAAAGCAGAAACAACCCAAAAGGCCAACAGCTGGAAAGCCGCATGGGTCATCTATACCATGGAATGCTACTCACATGAAAAGGGATGGAATACTGCTATACACCACAATACAGATAAACTCCAGAAATGTTATGTTCAATGGGGGCAGAGGGGGGCAGATCAGAAAAGCACTATTGTATGGCTCCCTGTGTAAAAACAAGCAAGATAGGTAAAGCCATGTGACTCCGGAAGCAGATGAATGATAGCTGAGGTCTGGGGTCAGTGGAGTTGGGAGTGACTGCCAATGAGAACAAGGTTTCTTTGGGAGAGGAGAAAAAATGTTCTAGAATTAGATGTGGTGATAGGGGCTCAGCAGTTCCGTGGAAGCTCACTTGATTACAGACTTAAGCATGCTTTATAATGTGTTGTATCTTAGAATGGAGCTCTTTAAAGAGCATCCTGGGTGACGCTGTCCTTGAGAAACACAATTCTTTGAGTCCATGTGTTCATTGACCTAATGATTTTCAACTGCCTACAATATCCAGGCACTATTCTAAGAATGCATATGTGAGGAAAGCAGAATTTATCACCATACCTGGAGGGATTGCAGATCAGTTCACGTGTTAATGCTGACTGATAGACTTAGATATATAAGCAGTGAGTGGTTTCTTACGTCTTTGTAACCCTATGCTACTGCTTTGTCCTCACATACACTTGACACCATCCCATTCACATTGTTGTGTAAAGCGATCAGAAGACACAGGGTTTGACGGTTGAGAGAGGGGCATGGGGAGCTATATGCCTCCCACACACTGATTCCTGGGGTGAGTAAGCCAGAGCTGCGGGCTAAAGACCTGAATTTTCTGGCTTCTCTGAGCCAAAGTGGAGTCCCTCTGGTTGATAGAGTTTGACAGATGGTCAGGTACACAGTAACCCTGTCCAAGCCACATGTTTAAAATCCTGCAGAGTGTTTTTCTGTTGATTCAAACACGGACATTAAGAGCAAAGCCTCGGATCATCTGGGCTCTGAGGCTTACGCTGTTTTCACATGCTCCCATCCTCCCACTTGGCACTGACCACATGGCTGGCAATAGCTGTCAAAATCAGGGTCTCTCAGCTTTGCTTTTGCCCACTAGTATCCAGAGCTGTCATTCTTGCTACCATTCCATGCAAGGAGGGCCTCATGGAACTTGACTGTGTTGTATGCATGTGTGTGCATATGTGTGTAGCTACTAAGATTTCTGTTCCTCCCTCCCCCGTTCAATATCAATAAAAATGATTGTAGTGATTTGTTTCTAAGTTTGGTGTTGATCATCCTTACAGCAGTGGTCAGAGTCCCATTGGAAGCCAACCTAAGTGAACGACAGGCAGCAATTGACCAATCAGTCACAATATAACTGAGCGATGATGTGCTAGGTAGTCAGGACAATCATGCTGCCAATGGACTTACTGGGAAGGCCAGGGTTTTGTTGTTAACTCACCCTGAGAGAAGACATACCCCACAGTGTGATTACTCTAGTGCCATCTCAGCTTTGTGAGTGTTCCCTGTGTGTCTCCAGAGGGAGGGGACAGCAACAGAACTTCTGCTCAGAAGGAAAGCCAGGGGAGTGGGTGGCAGGGATTCGGGCAGTTGGTGAATTCCTGCACACACATGTTGCATGGATGAAAGAGTCATACATATTCATGCATACAGGGACAGTGACTGCCTCGGGTTGGTTCTGTTGCGGCAGGTGTTTATGCATATTTGTGCTCTGGAAGTTTCCAGAATTTTACAATGCACAATGACACGTTTTTACAGAAATTAAAAGTGAACTAAAGACTGACTTATTCAAAGCCAATATATATTGGTTATGCAGTTTCTTAAACACATGCCTCAACAGTGTTGCCATATACCTTACCACCTGTCTTGTGAGAGAGAGAGAGAGAGAGAGAGAGAGAGAGAGAAAGCATCCAAACATTCAGTTCCCTTTGAATATTGGAAAATAATGTGTGGTGCCCTGGGTAAATGTCCCACTGAATGTGTCTTGGGTTTGCTGTAGGAGGAGAGTACAGGGTGAAAGAGAATGAAGTGGCACCTGCTTGCTCACAAACAGCTAAACAAATGAGCCTACAGAATGTCCAGAGACTAAAAAGGAGGAAGAGGAGGAGCCTCAGCCACAGCACAGGGAGGAAGAGTACCCCAAGTAACATTAGGGAGTGACATTCTGATGTAGGAGGGTCATCTGTCTATGTGTTACTTTCATTGGTTAATAAAGAAACTG
>LOEQ01000188.1:463678-481974 GCA_001685075.1 Bramus lutescens | reverse complement strand
GCCCTCTTCTGGCCTGCAGACATACACACAGACAGAATATTGCATACATAATATATATATAGATATAGATATATAAAAGGTCTCTTTGAAAAAGATGAAGACCATTTCAAAAAGACCCACAACCAATCAAAATGCAGAATTGTAGAGGCCTGTTCCAACTGACACCCCTACAATGCAACTCCTGCTGTAAGGCTCAGGGGTCAACAAGGATTTTGCTGTGAGATTGTATCTCCTAGGGAAGTCAGAAGCTACACCCATAATGTTTCAACATTACTGCGTGTGGTCGTTTGAATGTAATTGGTCCCCATAAACTCATAGGGAGTGACACTATTAACAGGTATGGCCGTGTTGGAGGAAGTGTGTCACTGTGGGGGTGGGCTTTCAGGTCTCCTTTGCTCAAGCTTTACTCAGTGTGACAGTCAGATCACTTCTTGTTGCCTGTGGGATCAAGATGCAGCTCCTTCTCTACTCTCAGCTCCTTCTCCAACACCACGTCTGCCTGCCTGCCATCATGTCCCGACATGATGACAATGGACTAAACCTCTGAACTGTAATCCACCCAGTTAAATGTCCTCCTTTATAAGAGTTTCCGTGGTCATGGTGTCTCTTCACAGCAACGGAAACCCTAAGACACTGTCTAAACATGGCCTGAACAAGGACAACACCACTAGACAAGCTAACATGGAAGAGCGAAAGTCCAGGAGGCTAAACCCTAGAAAAAGAGCTCCATGCAACTAAGTGGTTCTGAGATGGGGAGAAAGTCTTCCTTGGGGAAGAGCACACCAGTCGGTTACCCAACGCCAAATGGATAACCAAAGCTCTGAAAACACTCACACAAGTATCATTATACAGACTGAGCAGGTTGTGTTTATGCATTTAGAGTATGTGTATACGTGTGTGAGTGTGTGTGCATACGTGTGTGAGTGTGTGTGCATACGTGTGTGAGTGTGTACGTTTGTGTGCGACAGCAAGGAAGGAAAAGGAGACTTGAAAGAGAGTGAGGGGCAGGATGCATGGGAGGATCTGAAAGGAAGAAATGGAAGAGGGAAATTGTATAATTCTATTATAATCTCAAAAATATTTTATAAAGCACTGTCTGGCACTACTATTAAGAGAAGCATGACTCCAGGCAGGTGATAAAGGAGGGAAATTGCACTGGCACACTTCTCTCACCAAGCCGCTGCCAGGCATTCTGACTGCTCAGCGGGGAAGCGCAGCCTGACGCAGGCAGGAAGGTGAATGCAGGCCACTGTGCTCCTGCATTGTGTCGGGCGGCGCTAATGTCAGAGTGCACACTAACGTATAGGGCCCCATGGGAACACACGGTAACGGAGCCAGCAGAACCAGTGATGAGTTTGCACTGCAGTCCCCAACACACTCGGTCCTCAGGATGTTGTCAAAGGTCCTTCCACCACCTTTGCTAGCTCACTGGCTTCTGTCAATTGGAAATGCTGAAATTATAGACTGTTGACAGACTTGCCATGACTTTTTTTTCAGGAGAAACCATTAATTCTAATAAATGTGCAAATTCACAAAGTGTAGATTCAAGTCCTATTATCTCTGAACCTTGATTCCCCTGGCCCTCCCAGCTATTTAGCTCAGCAACAAATACAGGCCCAGACAGATATAATGGGATGTTTCACTTCATGGAGAGAAACACATGGGAATATAAAAAACTTATTATCGGGCTGGAGAGGTGGCTCAGCTGTTAAGAGCACTGGCTGCTCTTCCAAAGGTCCTGAGTTCAATTCCCAGCACCCACATGGTGGCTCATGACCATCTACAATGGGATCTGATACCCTCTTCCAGCATGCAGATGTACATGCAGAGAACACTCATACATAAAATTAAATAAAGTTTAAAAAAATAAAAAGAATCTTATTATGTGTATTACATGTTAATAATATATTAATAGCAACTGTGGGGGGTGCAGCTCAGTGATACAATGCTTGCCCAGCATGTCCAAGGCTCTGGGTTCAGTCTCCAGCATCACAGAGAAAGAAAAAGAAAAAGAAAAAATAATAACAGAAGCTAACTGAGGTTCATGCCTCTGACGGCTTTACACATTTTCCTTGGTTGCTCCAGTCCTCAGGAGATCCTTCGGGCCAAGTACTCTTGTTATTCCTAACAATACTTGATGAGAAAACTGGAGTGTACACTATCAATGACCCTCTTTCGGCTAGCTGCTAAACACAGGCGCTGAGCACAGGCTACCCCAATTCTGCAGCCAGAAACCAAGAACACACCTTTATCCCCATACATGCTGTCATTTTGTTATGTAGCCCAGGCTAGCTTAAACACGCAATCCTCCTGCCTCAGCTTTCCAAGTGCTGAGACTGCGTCTGTGCCACCACATCCCACTCCATTTGAGGAGAATTCTGGAAGTAGAACTGGATTCCTGCCACCACCATTCCTTGAAGCTCCTTATCACAGGACTGGTGTGGCTGACAGGCACAATGCTGGCAGAGGGATGATGAGGGAAGCGATCACAGGATTACCAACCGCTTCTCAGAGGAAGCCTTACTGCAGAAGACAGATCTGGGCAAAGACTCCGGTGGTGGCAAGTCTAGGTGCCAATTCACCATCGACGGTTAACAGAGTGTTAGTAAGGCCAACTCAGTGCGCGAGACTGTGGTGTTTAGACTTAGTGGTCTCCTTCACACACTCTTTTGTCACAAAGGCAGTCCTGTGCTTTAGTCTCTTAAGCACCAATTCCATACACACGACGCTTTGGAAAACACGCCAGAACAACTTGAGCTTTACCAAGAAGAGGAATTTGAAACTGCCGATGATCAATATACATATATATATATATATGTTTTAGAATCTGAATTAGACTTGGTGCTAGGGAGTCATCCATATCTATTATTTAATTATTTAACACACCCTATGCTTTATTCATTGGGGGAGTTTCCATTTCTATTCCCAACATAGTTAAGACTGTACATTATTAAAGAGTCCTTGATCATCTCCAGCCACGCAAATAATGACAACAAGGAAGGGCATCAAGGAATATTACTTGCTCTTAGGTACAGAAAATGTGTCTGCATGGTCATGCTGATGGAAAGAACAAAGTAGAACAACAGACTATCTGTGATGAAAAGATGATGCAGCCTTTCAGCACAAAGACTAGTTTTACAGAGGGTAGAATTTAGAGGCATAGTCAGCAACTTCCTCTGGAATTATAACTTGAACTCACGGCAAGAGTGTGTTTAATAAATGTGTGCATACAAACTTTTTGTGTATGCATTCCTGTGCATACACATTTGTGCACATATGTTTACAAGAAAGGCGAGGTTGGAAGTCAGTGTCTGGTGTAATTCTCAGCCACCCTCCTTGTCACTGGGATTACAGGTGTGTGCTGTCAAGCTCAGTATTTTATGTGGATGCAGGGGTCCAAAATCAGGTCCACATGCTTGTGCGGCAAGTACTTTAGTGCCTGAGCCATCTCTGTAGCACTCATGAACATTGAAAAAGATTTATTTTTATTTCTGTGTATGTATGTGTAAGCATAGCCCATGCAAGCCGGGGTGCCCTTCCATGTCACTTGGAGTTATAGCTGGTTGTGAGCTGCCTGGGATGGGTGCTGGAAACTGAACTGGGGTCCTCTGGAAGACCAACAAGCACTCCTAAGCACTGTGCCACCTCTACAGGCCACCTCTACAGCCCCCACAGGATAATTTTCAAAAGATATAATTCAACAGTCCTATCACCCACAGCAACTATATAAAGTACCATTTCTAAATCTCTTTGCAAAGTAGAGAATATTAACAAAGTAGAGGATAGTAGCAACTGCTTTATTGCTGTAGGTGTTTGGTCAACTTGGTTTTCTTCTTTCTCAGTGTCTGCTCTTGGTTGGTGAGTAGCCATCAAATCTCATAGTGCTTAGGAAAGCTGCTTGGGCAGTTAGTATATCCACCAAATTTTCCTGAGTACTGTGTGTGTGTGTGCACGCATGTGTGCATGCATGTGCCATGAACTTAGAAATCAGACAATGAGCCTGTCAGAACTGTGTATAAAATAAGAGTAGTTAGGTATGTACAAAGGAACAATGAGTTTTCTTAAGAGTTAATGATGCTCTGGAGGTAAACAATTGCTTCTGGAATGGACCCTGAGCCTTGTGTGTGTGATGGGGGTCCCATGAGGGTGCTGGGAACTGCTGCTTTCGTGTGTGTCGGGGGGCCATGAGGATGCTGGGAACCACTGCCAGAGCAGCCAGTGTTCTTTACTGCTGAATATATCCCCAGCTCTTTTGCTGGTTCCTAAAAAGGGGGGGGAAGAGGACAAGAAGCTGGAGAATAAGGAGGTGGGGGTGGGCCTGGGAGGAAGTTAAGAGAGGAGTGGGGGTGAATATGATCAAAATACATTGCATGAAATTCTCAAGGAATTAATAAAAATCGTCACATAAAAAATTAAAAAAGTAAATCATGGGCTTTGTGTTTTGAGATAATTTTTCACTGTGTTGCTTAGGCTAACTTCTGACTTAAACCCTCTGAGCAGCTGGGATTATAGGGACATGCCATCGTGGCCAGGTAAACAAATGCAGAGGTTTTTTTTTGTGTGTGTACATAAACTTTGTGATATTTATCCTGGTTTTAATATTTTTTCTCTTCATTTTAAAAGTTGCATTCTAAATAACAGATTGCAAGTTCATGTATATGGGGCTAAGCATTATTATTATTATTATTATTATTAGTGTGCGTGTGTGTGTGTGTGTGTGTGTGTAGATCAGAGGACAACTGGGTCAGAGGTGGGAACCCAGGGATTGAACTCAGGTCTTCAGTTTTGTACAGCAATGCTTCATTTACACTTTTCTGGCCTGTCTAGTCATTCTTAAAATAAAACGAAAGAGCATGATCACAATATATGGCATGAAATAATTTAAATAAAAGATATATATATATATATCATGATCTTCAAGTGGAATGTATTTTTCTTTTATTTTCAAAACAGGGTTTTTCTGTGTAGTCATGGCTGTCCTAGAACTCACTCTGTAGACCAGGCTGGCCTTGAACTCACAGAGATCCACCTGCCTCTGCTTTCTGAGTGCTGGGATTAAAGGTGTGTGTCACTACTCCCAGCCAAGTGGAATATCATGTAAAAGACAAGAAATGGCAATTCTACTCCACCAAGTTAGGAAATAGTTGCAATCTTTCTGGCCTAATACCTTCTCTGACAAAGTTTTAAAGGAATATAACTATTTGGGAGACTTCTACTGCCAAAGGAATGGTTGTAGCATAAATATCTCTTGTTTCCTTTAGCAGTCCACTGAGGAATTTTGGTCACCTAGTGAACTTAGTTCTATCTGATGCCCTAATGCTTTCATCTTATTACCAGCACTTAAAATGACAACCAATCTCTTCAACCTAAAGGTTTCTCTTATCAGCGGAGGATGCTGAAAGTAGAGACTATGTTTATCATTGTTTCCCCCAGAATTTTCCATGGAGTCAGACACTAACAAGAATGTTCTATGAGAGCTAGACTAGAGAGAGAGAGAGAGACCTTGGAAGTCCAAGCGCTGCTGTGTGAGCATGAATGGTCAAGTTCAACACCAGAACCCACGCATGGTGGTGCACAGCCAGCCTGGCCGGTGAGATACCTTGTCTCAAAAAGTGCTGAGAGGAGGATAAGTAGTCCTTCCTATTGTCCAATACCAAGTGGTCAATCCTGTAATCATATACATACTGCATACAGGATCCTATGGACTAAGCAGGTTGCATCTATATATTTGGGAAATATATATGCATATGACATATATATGCATGTTAGTTTCTGCCATGGTAGCAGCCTGCCTCTGCTGTCAAAGCAGTTAAGTTACGCCATGACCTGTGGCCAGGCGTCTTCCCACCATCAGCTATGCAACACGTGTATCCCTTAAAAGTGCCTGCCAGGCACAGCTCGCTCTCTTGTCTCTTCTTTTGTTTCTCTTGCCTCTCCTGCCTCTTGCTCTTCCCTTGTCTCTCTTCTTCCTCTGGTTTCTCGTCTGTCTGTCTGTCTGCCTCTCTCATGCCCCCACTCCAATACGCCTTTTACTCTTTCATCCTCCCCTCCCCCAATAACCCTCTTGCACTAATTCTGTTGCACGTGGTGTGTTTGCTTAGTGGCATACCTTGGCAGTGCCTGCCAAAAAGTACCCACTTCACCTTTCTTTTTTTTATGCTTTCAACGTATATATATACCTATGCAAAAAAAAAAGTGGACGTGAATTTGAGAGAGAGGTTTGGGGTGGGACATGAGAGGTTTAAAGAGAGAAAAGGGAAAGGGGAAAATGACATAACTATAATTTAATTTAAAAATGGTAGACAGTGCCTACCTCTCCAACAAGCCATCTCCTGCACATTCTCTCCCGACCTACCCAGGTAAGTCCACCTGATCCTCCTCTCCAAGTACCTCCATAACCACCAGGCTCAGACCAGTACTCACATCCTGCATATCAGTCCAGTCCCCTGTATCCACCTGACCTTATTCCACAGAAGCCATAGCTAATCTCAAGGCTCAAGCTCACCTGTAAATCCTCTTCTGCCCCAATCTGCCCCAACCTATCACACACAAAACTAACAAAAGTCCACATGCCCAGAACGCATCTGAAACATACAAACATAAAGAAAGATTAAGACAGTATCTCTCCCAAACACACCAGTCCTATAGAAGTGTTTCTCAGTGGGAATTGCCTAGAGGAATCTCGGGACACAGAACTTAAAAAAAATAATCAAAAAGTTCATGAAAGAATTGCAAGAGTTTAAAGATAGCACAATGGAACAGCTAGGTGAACCTAAGAGAATAAACACCTGGGTGATGCCCAGGAGCACACAGACATACAGATGATGGAAGAGAAGACAATCCGAGATTGAAGATGGAATTTAACAGTGAGGTAAAAATATTGATGAGGGCCCAATGAAGAGGGAGTTGAAAATCCCAATGAGTCAACTAGAAACCGCAAAGGAAACCCTTATAAGTAAAATAAATCAATCAGAAGAGAGAACATCAGAGTTCAAAGGTTAAGCAGAGGGTCTAGACCAAATAAGCAAAGAATATAAAAATGTCTTTTAAAATACAAGAAAGGAACATACAGCAAATGTGTTACACCATGAAGAGACCGACTATAGGCACAGATGAGGGCAGTTAACCCAAGTCAATGGCATAGACCAGATCGGCAACAAGATCCTGAAGAAAACTTTTCAAATCTAAGGAGAGACACACCTACACAAATATAAGAACCACCCAGAAAACAAAATGGACAAGATCAGAAAAGGAAATTCCCATGGCATATCATATTTAAAACACTAATATACAGAACAAAGAAAGGGTAGTGAAGGCTGCAAGGGAAAAACCACAAATTATATGTAAGAAAAACTAGCTGGGATACAAAAAGCAAAAAGTCTAAACCTTTTTATAGGCAGCAAACCAAGCCTGTACAAAATGCAGGAAGTATATTTCAGGCTCATGAGAAGAATAAACGTAGCCAAGAGACTAAAAAAAAGAAGTAGTAATTATTAAAATACCAAGCACCACTGAGAACACAAACAACAAAAAATCAACAACACAATGACCACAGTTAACTCATATCTTTCAATAATAACTTCATATATCAACGGCCTCAATTCTCCAGTCAAAAGACACTAGCTGACTGAATGGACCAAGAAACAAAATCCACCTGTCATCTATAAAAAATACATATTAGCATGCCAGCGGTGGTGGTGCGTGCCTTTAATCCCAGCACTCGGGAGGCAGAGGCAGGTGGATCTCTGTGGGTTCAAGGCCTACCTGGTCTACAAGAGCTAGCTCCAGGACAGGCTCCAAAGCTACAGAGAAACCCTGTCTCAAAAAAAGGAAAAAAAAAAGAAAAGAAAAAAGAGAAAAAGAGAAAAATACATATTAGCTTTAAAGATAGGCACTACCTTGGAGTAAAAGGTTGGGCAAAAATATTCCAATCTAATGGGACAAGAAGCAAGCAGGTATTCCTATACTAGTATCTAACAAAACAGACTTCAAATAAAACTACTCCAAAGAGATAAAAAAGGGACACTGCACTCTAATCTGAGGAACAGTTGACCAAGAAGACATTACTATTCGAAACAGATCTGCACCAAACTCTAGTGTACCTCATTTAATAAAAAATGCACTACTGAATTTAAAGAGATAGACTGCATCAACGCATTAATAGTAAATAATTTCAGCACCCCACTTTCCACATCAAACAGGTCTTCTGGACAAACTATGCACAAACTCATGGAGATTAAGCAACTCATTGCTGGATGATGAATGGGTCAAAAAGAAATTAAGAAAAAATAAAATATAAAAATGAAAACATAAGACAACAAAGTAAAACCTCTGGGACACACAGAAAGCCATATTAAATTAATAGCTCTAAGTGCCCACATGAAAGAGTGAGAGAGAGAGAGAGAGAGAGAGAGAGAGAGGAAGCAAGCAAAACTACATGACTGAATGATGCAATTCAAACATTTGGAAACAAAAGAACAAACCAAATCCATACCCAGTCGATGACAAGAAATAATAAAAGTCAGAGAAGAAATTAATGAAACAGAAATAAAACAATACAATCAATCAACAAATCTAAGAGCTGGTATTCATTTATTCATTTTGGTTTTTTGAGACAGGGTTCCTCTGTGTAGCTTTGGAGCTTGTCCTGGTACTCACTCTGTAGAGCAGGCTGGCTTTGAACTGCCTGTCTGCCTGCCTCTGCCTCCCAAGAGCTGGGATTAAAGGTGTGCACCACCACTACCTGGCAGGAGTTGGTTATTTAAGAAGATTACCTATCGATAGGTCCTTGGCCTAACTAACCAAAAGAGAGAAAGAGAGTCCCCCAATGAACAGAATCAGAAATTACAACAGACACCAAAGAAATCTGGAATGTTATAAAGGAATACATTCAAAACCTATACTCCATTAAGTGAGAAAACCTAAAATAAATGGATGGATTTCTAGATTCAGTCAAATCACCAAAACTAAACCAAAAAGAAGTCAACAACCTAAAACAGACATGTAACAAATGAGTAAATTTAAATAGCAACAAAAGGCTTTCCATCGAGCTGGTGATGGTGGAGCACTCAGGGGAGGCAGAGGCAGGAGCTTCTCTATTAGTTGGAGGTCAACTGGTCTACAGAGCTAATTCCTGGACAGTCAAGAGTACATAAAGAAGCTCTGTCTCAAAAAACCAAAAAGCCTTCCATCTAAAACACAAACAAAAAACCCTCTAGTGCAGATGGATTCACAGCAGAATTCCACCAGGCTTTCAAAGAAGATCACCAGCCAATCCTTCTTAAACTATTCAAAAAACAAACAAAAAAAACAAAAAAACCCAAAAAACAGCTCAAGGGAGCACTCTCCAACTCCTTTTATGAAGCCAGTATCACTCTAATACGAAAACCAGGTAAAGATGTGACAGAAACGAAAAGTACAGGCCAATATCCCTGATGAACACAGACTCAGTAAAACACCTGTGAACAGAATACATCAAAGAGATTATCCACCATGACAAAACTGGCTTTTCTGAGATACAGGGATGATTCAACAAACTTGAGTCAATAAATGTAATATACCCTATATCATATAAATCGACTTAAAGGTAAAAAAAATCATATTATCATCTCAATAGATGCAGGAAAACCCTTTGACAAAATCCAACATGCCTTTATAATAAAAGTCCTAGAGACAGTAGAGCTAGTGGAAATAAACCTCAGCATAATAAGAGAGATAAATGAAAAACCCACAGCCAACTTCAGCCTATAAGGATAAAAGCTTGAACAAGATCTCCTGTGTAAAGTGGGAGCATGGGGACCTTGGGAGAGGGCTAAAGGGGAGAGGGAAGAGACAGGGAGGGGAACAGGGGAAAATGTAGAGCTCAATAAAAATCAATTAAAAAAAGAGAAAAAAGGATAAAAGCTTGAATAATTCCACTGAAGTCAGAAACAAGACAGGGATGTTCATGGTCCCCACTCCTTCTTCCCTCCCTTCCTTCTGTTTTATTTGTTTTATTTTTGAGACAGGGTTTCTCTGTAGCTTTGGAGCCTGTCCTAGAACTTGCTTTGTAGACCAGGCTGGCCTCAAACTCATAGAGATCCGCCTGCCTCTGTCTCCCGAGTGCTGGGATTAAAGGCATGTGCCAACACTGCCAGCCCCCACTCCTGTTCAGTGCTGTACTCAAAATACCAGCTGGAGCAAAAAGACAAGAGAATGAAATTCAAAAGAAGATGTCTTGATACTATATATGAGAGCTCTCAAGCGTTCTACCAGACAACTTCCAGAGATGATAATCAAATGAAGCAACGTGGAAGAATCACTTTGCCCAAATCAATAGCTTCTCTATACACCAACAACAAAAACAGAGTCTCATTCATAATAGCCTCAAAGAAAATACAATGTGCAGGAATAAACCTAACCAGGGAAGTGATGATCTCTACAAGAAAACTTTAATCCTCTGAAGAAAGAGACAGGGAAGCCATCAGAAAGTGGAAAGACATCTTTGGTGATGTTTTTTGTCAACTTCAGGAATAAATGGCAATTCTCATTTTTTAAAAAAGAGGGAGGAGCTGGAAGGAAGGATGATGTAATTGTATTATAATCTCAATTTTTGTGAGACAGGGCTTTTCTGTGTATCCCTGGCTGTCCTGGAACTTGTCCTGTAGTCCAGGCTATCCTCAAACTCAGCTATCTCCCTGCTTCTGCCTC
This sequence comes from Bramus lutescens, assembly GCA_001685075.1. Taxonomy (NCBI): domain Eukaryota; kingdom Metazoa; phylum Chordata; class Mammalia; order Rodentia; family Cricetidae; genus Bramus; species Bramus lutescens. The sequence continues at coordinate 471,285 of LOEQ01000188.1, read as the reverse complement.
CTTAGTGCTGGTATGTGTCACCAAGCCCGGCTAAATTTTTTCTTTTAATTATCGGAAAGACAAAAAACAATTTCCTGTCTAAGGACTTCTCAGGGATTTCAAGAAGGGGACAGTAGGACATTAAACAAAGAAACATGGGGCCCGGTTCAACTGTGTGGTTTATACTACAGTCAAGCTGTCCTGACTGCCAGCCCTAACCTTTAACGGTAATTTATTCCATTTCCACAGCCTGACAGTGTAAAGGAACCCAGGTTCAAGTATAAGCCCTGAATGCATGTCCACTCTGTGCTGTCCTCCTGCCTCATAGAGAACTTACTTCCGGTCTTCCCATTCCTGCCATGTCAGCCTTAGTGGCAGAGAGACTCCGTGTCCTCCTGTTCCTGCTGTCAGTCTTATTGGCAGAGAGACTCAGTGTCTTCCGCATAGTTTCTGTCTCATATTTATCCTCTGCACATAAAGGTTTTCACTAATATTGTGAATGTTAAGTTCTCAACTTATCTATTTATTCAATCTTAAATGGATGCGTCATTTAGGCTACTATTTAGCTAGAGCGAGTGTGGCAGTGTTTGCTGTTGGTGGCGGTGCAGGGTAGTGGGGGCACATGGGCACTGTCCTGAGAAATGAGCAGCGGAGGAGCCTGCAGATGTCTGGTTTCCTTCATCTTCCCGCTGTGCTCCTACTCAACAGGACTTGGAAAGGAGAGGAGAGGAAGGGACACAAGGCTGAGATACGACGACTTTGGCGCCTGTTAACAGTTTGTTACTTTGGAAAAGATTTAAACTCTTCCTTTGGTTACAGGGTCTGTGTTATCTGTGCACTGCATGTGTCCTCCTGACCGTCTGTCGATAATCTCATACGCTGGTCTTTTCAAGTTAAGCCACAGGGGAAGACACTATGCCCCCTTTTGCTTTCCCACTGCATCGGTTTACAGCAGATGTCATACTCTGATAAAATAAACCGGCAAGCAAACAGTGTACAATGAGGTGTTCTGTCATTGATGTACACTGTAAAATGACTACACTGAATAAATCCATCACTCCACCATGCCTTTTAAGATTACAGTAGCATAATACATGTGGCCTCAATTGCCAATGAGAATATTAAATCAGATCACTTATTGTAGCTATAATTTCTGTTCAGCCTATTAATGGGTAAGACTACAGTCCTGTTATGATATAACATGCTATCCTAAAAGGGTTCATGGTTTCATAATTCTCAATGTACCATCACTGCCAAAGAACCTCATCAATCAAGAAGATGGACACAATTCTGGATTCAGAGTCGGGTTCATCCATTAGTCTTTAAAATTTCAGGCAGCAGCAGATCAGGATATCTCCACTGATTTGACCCAAACTCCTTTGTTTAATTGTTTTAGCTAGACAGGAATCATTTCATTGTACTCACCATTCACCAAACCCCATGGGTGTAAAGTTAGCATTCGGCTTTTTCTTTATTTCCACTTGGCCACCAAGTTTTGATCTGGGCAGACCCTGTACCATCATAGGTTCTGCACCCTTTTTGCATGCATAAGATACATCTGGGACCTCAGGACTCTCTGCCTCTTGGGGGCACAGCTTAACGGCATAGTAAATGCACTTCAGCCAGAGGGGAACTGAGCAGCAGCTGAGACAGTCTAATAATTCACACTGGGGAAAGCCCTCGGAATTCAGAGGCACACTGCCCAGCTGGAGAGGCGAATCTAATCTCTGCTAATGATCTCTCTCCCCTCTCCTTCTTATCGGGGCCATGCTTTTTACACATGTGCACTTAATTACATATGCACACTCAGAGGCTAGTGAAGCCAAAAACACAGCACTGGGATTAAATTACACAGTAAGACTTCCAAACATCATCTGGCCCTACATCCTGTCAAATGAATACAGCCTGTATTTCACAATGTGCAGCTTTATGATCTTCAGAATTCAAAAGCGTCTACAATTAAATACTAATATTTAAATGTCATAATATCAGGATTTTATTGTAAGACAGAATAAAATAAGCTTGGCTTCTGAAAGAGATTTGAATTAAAAATAAACATTAGGGGAAGACACACAGACTTAACCTTAAATAGAATGTGAAACTGCTAACAAAAACATGCATGGTGTAACAAAGAAGTTAAGAAAAATATAAACAAAATATTTAAAGAGTGAAGTAAAAATAAGGAGGCAAAACATAAATAAATAAAACAAACCAGTGTGCTAGCAACATGAAAAAAGGACTCACAAATTTGGACCGGGCTTTCTATCTATCAAAGTAAAGACACAATTGTTCAAGTAAGACGAAAACATCCAAATCATCCAAGAACAATTTCTGCTTCTTCTGAGAGACCCCCTTTCACAGATGTACCCCAAATGAGAAAGATGGCAGAGCCACAACAATACCCTCAAACACAGTGCACGTTTCCCAGTTACCTCTCCTGACCAGGTGGCATCCGCAGTTCCCACAAAGCAGCACACAGTAAGAGATCTGAAGTCAGCAGCTCTTTGAAGGACTGAGTTAATCCATTAGGGACGAGCCACGGCCCGTTAGAAAATCTCCTCTGACTGTTATTTTTCATATGTGAGCTCTCAACAACACCGAGCAGCTAAAAATAATAGGTTATGGTCTCTGGCAAGAACCTCAGTAGGAGATAGGCCCATAAGCTTTAACGATTAGCCCAAAGGCAGGGCCTGTAGCTCAGCAGTAGCAGAGTATGCCCCAAGGACCTCAGCATTGAAAGCACCCATCCAAGAAGAGCTGACACTCCCGATGAAAATTCAGGAATCTGACCAGAATTTGTGCCTTTATATTTGATTTCCACACTTAAAATCCCCCAAAGAGCCTGACTATTTATTTCTATAATGCATAATGTTCTTCACATTCTGATGAAACTTCATTTAAAACAATAGTTTGATAAATGGGAACATTTATAGAATGTCATTTGCAAACAGTACAGATTATTGTTAAGACAGAGGCAATTTAATAGCTAACATCCTTGCTGAAGTAAGTCGGGAGTGATGAGGTGGGAAGTCACCATCTGGGGCTATAAATTATAACCTTGCTACATGGTAATGGACAGAGGGCTGATCCATAAGGCTCCCCTAGGAGAGTTCATCTATCAGGGCAGCCATCCGGAGAAGGCAAGGAGGCAAGGGCAGCTCTGAGTACAGAAAGGGCCTCTGCTACAGTGGCAAAATATAGCCCTGTCTGGCTTTCTGAAGTGATACCAGGACACACACCCCTCCTATGCAAAGTCCTAGATTTATTAAATTATAAAGAGAAGTCTTGTGCACAACTCGAGTGGGGTCAGGATTCAGAGAGCACTAGGCGAATAAACCCAAGAGAAGAAACGACAGCTTTCAGGATAGTTTGCCAATTTCTAGTCACCTTGCAAGTATTTCTTGACAAGAAGATGGTGACATTATTTACAGTAATGATAAGCAGCAAGTGTTAACTTCACAAGTAGCCAAAGCATTTTGCGTGAGGACACTTATGTAACCACGCACAGACCCGAACGCACTGCTGAAGTGGTTGATTATGCTCTTCTGTCTCTCACTGCAAGCTAAGAGCTGAGCTGCCTCAGATAACTTAACTTCTCAAAATATGATACTTTTAAAGATGGATGGGTAAGGAAAAAGACAGAAGAAAACAAGGAGAAAATAAAGAAAACTTCTGAGAATTAAATTTTTCAAGATAACCAGAAAATTATAGGTTGCAAGAAAAACAGCCTTAATGAGACCTGAGTTCACTCTTGGAAGAAACAGAATATAATCAAGAGTGCTTAGACAACCATTTCTTGCTTGTTTTGGTCATCTTGGCATGCTGTTTGAATACTTACAACTTAGACCTGTCTTCTCTCCCAAAAGATTCAAGGTCTCCACGTTAGTTCTCACCAATGCCCCCTGAGAAAGACAGCCCTCAGATTTGCCACCCAAGTCACAAGACTAGAGCAAAACCGCCCCTTTTTGATGAGGCAAGAGGTCACTTACAACATATTTCTTACTTACTCATTTACCAACTTAACAAATACTTTGTTAATCATCGATGGTGTTGGCTTGCTATGAAAAAAACAGTGTATCCCTGCCCTGGCGACTAGAGAAGAACATACAAATAAGTAATAACTAGGTGGTGTGAGACCCTCTCTCCAGGACAGGTGCACGTTTTGAAGTACAAAGGGAAGATTATTGTTCCATATGAACAGAGAGGAAGAGAAAGCACCACTCGGGAGAGGCACGCATGGACGCACAGACACACAACATGGACACACAGACACATAAAGAATCACAAGGCTATGTGGCGGAAGGGAGAAGCAGCAGGGTGGGGGAGGTGGCTGACAGGATGTCTGCCCTTCTGACAGAGGCGAGAAGGTTAGATCCGAAAGATGATTCTGTTTAAGAGCAGTAGATACGAGGGAGGTAGAGCATGGGAACCAAGCTAGCTAGAGAGACTGCAAAGCATGTAAGATGTTCAGAGTACAGAACTGACGGTGCCCTGGCTGGAGTCAGGGGTAGAGGACCATTGTATGTCGGTGCAGAGGAGCCATGGCAGGTACCCGTCCCTGGGTGGTCAGAAAGCAGGGAACACTCAACCCGGGAAGGCCGCTGAAACAGAACAAGGAGTAAGCTAAACTGAAATGGGCACGAGGACGTCGGGAAGGCAGAACGGCAATGAAGTCAGCAGAATCACACATGGCCGCGCTCTTCTTTAATTTGGTGATCAGCATTATTCCTCTCTCGAGTAAGTTTTATCATCACTAGTGTCTTTTCTTACACTGGCACACATATAGACCATCTTCTTATCTCTCCCTCAGTCTACCAGCACCCTTTATTCAAAGCCCCACCTTCTATAAGCAACTCTTTGAACTCAACAGATGACAGCTAAGGGATGCAGGAGGAAGCGGGGATGACTAACTTTCCTGACTAGGAGAGACAAGATCTGTAGTCTCGTTAGCATATGGCTGTCCCTCAGTATCTGTAGGGATTGGCTTGAGGACCGCCTAGAAAGCTCCTAACACAAAGTGAAGACGTATTGGCCTAGAAGGTATGCAATCCTCTGCATTTTAAACACTCTCTGGACTGCTTATAGTGCCTAATGTAACGTGAGTGCCATGCAAGCCAATGTCATGGGTCATTGAGTGGAGATCAACGATAGAAGTCTGGGCATGCTCAGTCCAGATACAGTCATCACATTTTCACGAATGGCGAGACTCAGGTGGAACGCTGACTGCATGCATTTATTCTTTCACTGCATTTTAAAGGGGGCGTGGAGCCTGCTACGTTGCCTAGACTATCCTTAAACTATTAAGCTCATGTTTAGCATCTTGAGTGCTGTGGCCACATCTGTCTCCCATTGCTTTATTTACATGTTCAGTGTTCTAAAGAGAAAGAAGACCTGACCGCCTGAGTCCAAATGACTATCAACCAGTACGACTGTCTACTGTGAGTGCTGCTGTTCAGCCGTAAGTTTCATAAATATCAGTCTGTTTGCACTGACCCTGAGACAAGAAGCCCCAGGGGAAAAAATGACTGTGATGCCTATAGTCTGCAAAGGGTGGAAAGGACGACAAGAAAAAGTCAGAATCCAACGAGCCTTTCCTGAGTGTTCGCTACGCGTGGTCATGCGTGTGGAAAGCTGACCACGTGTTGATTTGTATATTCCTGACATGTTACCAATTTAAAAAGCACCAAGCGAGAAACAGTATCTGTTCTTCAGAACTCAAGCCGAGCCAGGTAGGAAAGATGGCTGGATCTACCGAGGAAACAAGGCAAACACGGCAAACACATTAGTCTGGAATGAAGGCAGATTAATCGCAGCCATGATAGAGCGGCAGAGAGGTATAACGGGGCAGGGAGCTTAATCTTCCTGCCTCCAGGGAATAACGGGCTGACCATCTGTCTTTGGAGGGAAGTGCTGTCTGGTCTGGAGCTTGGGTGGGAGGGTGCCTTTCTTGCTGATGGTTTGAGAAACTTTAAATGGCTAAGTCATAGGTTTGCCCATTTGAAGATGCTGCGTCTCTGTTAGGCATTTTGGTAATTCCTAGAAACAACACTGCATGGCAATTCTTGGTATCAGTTCTTGGTGTCTTGTGCTTCTTTGTCTAACAACCAAACCAGGACAAATGCCTCAAAGCCCTCTGACAGTTTGGTCTATCAGTGTCACAGTCAATTAGTGCTCTGCCCTTTCCATTAACCTCTGCCCCACCCTTACAGAGCAAAGGGAGGCCCTGAGGTTTCCAGTGATTAATTTCACAAGACAAAGGATTGCAAATCCCCTTCAGGTACGAAGTCCTTCCAGGAGGTTCGGAGGCCAGACAACCTTTCCAAGTCTCTCTGGCATATGGCAATGCTCTACTCCAGCTTCTGCCACATTGCCGTTTGCAGGCCTGGGACCAGTGCCATGCCACAGCCCTCAGGGCAGGCCAAGAACTGGGCTTCCACACCCCCAGTCACATGACTCCTTAGATATTTATACAGATCAGGCCAGTTTGATGCCTTTCCCTCCCCCAAGGCAGGGTTTCTCTGTGTAACAGTCCTGCCTGTCCTGGGCTGGCCTCAAACTCACAGAGATCCACCTGCTCTGCCTCCTGAGTGCAGGGATTAAAGATGTGCGCCACTATGCCTGGCTTGATGACTTCTTTCTCCCTCATCTTTCTGCCCAGGAAAGGAGAAAGAGGACAAGAGAGAGCACACGCTGTCGGAAGAAGTTTCCTAGGAAACTCTTAAGTGCCTTTGAACATAATTAAGGTTTACATTTTTCTCTGTCAAAATCCAGATAAATTCATCTATAGTTAGCATACACTTGTTATGCTAAGGCTTTAAAAGGCTGTATGATATGGTTTAATACCTCTTAACGTTTATGACCTCAGCTACTGCAGATTAATGACTGGAATGCAGTGCCAACAGCAGGCAGCCAGCTGGGGCACAAGCGATTTGGCCCTGCCCAACTTAGAACCACTCTCTGCCTCAGTTTCCTCATCTGCAAACCAAAGGAACTGACCTATAATGATCTCTAAGGTCTTTTTAGTCTGAAAACATGTCATGCGATTGACTGCCTCACTGGGGACCACATCTATCAGAGAAATAGTACAAAACATTCTTAACATGGTGAACAGCTCTGAATCAAACTGTCCCTACTACATCTTCAAGCGTAAAATGCTCAAAACGGACTGGGCAGCTCTAGAGAATATGAAACAAATCACTAATGAAAACAATTTAACAGTGAGGCCAGGAGGGACCACCTCTACTTACTGCCACAGCAAGTATTCCACATCATGCTGGCAGAACTCTGCCGGTAAGACAGGGATCCAATGGGGCTGCTTGTCTCAAGGCGCAGTGATCCAATGGGGCTGCTTGTCTCAGGCCTGCTGCCAGGAGTGTACATAACTCTGCAAACCTGTCACCTAGCAGTGAAAAGGCCCCCACACCTTCCTTTCTCAGTCACTCCAAACTGGACACACGGGGCTTCACTACATAACCTTCTGACCACCAGTCGGCACATTCAAGAAAGAAAAGGGTGACAGCCAGCTCTTTACCTGTCTGAAGCAACTGATATTCCTTACCTGGGTGTGCCTTTAGAGACATTGATGTAGGAGGGTCATCTGTCTATGTGTTACTTTCATTGGTTAATAA
>LOEQ01000188.1:339475-356305 GCA_001685075.1 Bramus lutescens | reverse complement strand
CTCTTACATCTTAACTTAACCCATTTCTATTAATCTGTATATCACCACGAGGTCGTGGTTTATCAGCAAAGTTCCAGCACATCTGACTCTGGCAGCAGCTCTGTAGCATCTCCCTGACTCCACCCTTCTGCCTCCCAGCATACTGCCTAGCTTTCCCTGCCTAGTTCTGTTCTTCCCTGCCATAGGCTCAAAGCAGTTCTTTATTCATTAACCAATAGAAGCAACACATAGACAGAAGGACCTCCCACACCAGGGCGGGGCTTGTCTCTTAAAGGGACAGGACAGATCATTACTCTAGGCTCCAGCGTTCTTCTGTAGATATCCCACTGGGAGTGGGCTCCCCAGCTCTGCATTTCGATTGGTTGTGATTCTCTGCAGTGGTCTTCAACTATTACACAGAGAAGTTTTTGTCATGAGGGTGAGGGCACAAGGACAAATATTTACAATGTAGTTAGGGATTGTGCTCTTTAGTTAAGTGGTGGCTGTAGGTTCCCTTCCAAGGTCTCTGACTTCACTAGCCCTCGGTAGTTGACTAGGTTTCCAGTACCAGGGATGGATTCCCTTTTGTTGAGCAGGTCTTAAGTCCAACTCAAGAGCTGTGGGTTAACATGAAGACGTGGGTGCCACCGCTGTACCCAGAGAGCTGTGGGTTAACATGAAGACATGGGTGCCACCGTTGCACCCAGAGAGCCGTGGGTTAACATGAAGACGTGGATGCCACCGCTGCACCCATGATGTTTACTATGGTTTGTGGGCATCATAGCTGGATTGTTGGTGGCTTCCCTCCCTTGGAAGCTTGTGGGTCCATGAAAGCTGGTCCTCAGGGAGGAGGTTTTTGGGTCAGTTCCAGCTCCACAGCCTCTGGGTCCTGTTTCTGAAGTGCATGGTGTCTTCAGTAATAGGGACTTACCTTCTGCCTCTGGGAGGCAACCAAAGGTAATAACAATATTCTGTAGTGTTTGTGGAGTCTCTTGGACAAGCCTGACCCACTCAAACAGGGACTTCTCATGTTTGGTGTTGCGGTTTCTGTTAAATTGTCTATGACTCTTGTAGGTGGTGTTGTCAGACCAGATGGGGAAATACAATTTAAACTGTATTTATTTACACATAGATACAGATTCATATGTGCTATGTGTAATTTTTGGTAGAGAGATAATAGTATGATATATTATGATTTTTAAGACATTGTGTGTGTGTGCATGTGTGTGCATGTGCATGTGTGTGTTGGCATTTGGCCTGCTTGTCTGACTACGTGAAGGAGTCAGATTCACAGGAACTGGAGTTACAGACAGTTCTGAGCTGCCATGTGGGTGCTGGGAATTGAACTCAGGTCCTTTGGAAGAGCAGGCAATGCTCTTAACTGCTGAGACCCCCTTTTCAGACATCTCTGTTGTTCATTTATTCTCCGTCTTTATTCTGTTTGTTGTGTTCTTCCCCCTTCCTGAGCAAAACTCCCTGTTTTCCCTATCTCCCCCTTCAAATCACTTGTACCCTAATGTTCCCCTCTGTATTGAAAACTATGGAGCGCTGCACAAACATGTGTGCCACCCTTGGCAGCTCCCATGCCAATCATCTCTGCATTGTTCCAGTTTGAGCGTATGTGCTGCCAAAATGAGCACCTGCCTTCTTTCTTGTATTCGCTCTGGCAGGCATCACACGTGTTTCATTTGGGTTTACATTTACATTCCCAATGGCTAATGACACTGAGCATCATGTACCACTTGTATCCTTTCTCTGGGGCATTGTTTATTCAGATAATCAGTCCATTATTAGTTGATTACCCTTTTATTGTCAAGTTGTGGATGTTCTTTGTAGAGTGGAGATACGGGAAATTATGTATTGTCCCCTTCCGTCCTCGGGGTTTGGTCCACAGTCTGCTGCTTGCAGAGACCCTGAAAACCACAAAGTCTATTTCGTTATCTGAGAAGGGTCCTTATAAATTCAAAGAAGGAAATGTGCCCAAGCAAGGATGTGTGAAAGCAGCACAGCTCTGCTCAGAATGTGACATAAGGAGACAGCAGACACTGGGTGCCCTCTAGAGACTGTTGCTGACTTCAGCAAAGCTATGTCTTATGGTGTGGGAAGTCCTGGGCAGACTAAGATCTTATTGCACTCTCTCATTACGATGGCCTTTCTGCCCTTACTGTCTTGTAGGCTCATGTTGGCTTTCCAGAAGTCACACTGGGAATTCTTCCTGGTGCCAGAGGAACCCAGCTTTTGCCCAGACTCGTTGGAGTTCCTGTTGCTCTCGACTTAATTACCTCAGGTCAGTGGAAATTTCGGCTGTGGTTTGGAGAATGAGGCCAGCATCTAGAAAGTCTGGTCTTGGCGACTGACTACCCACAAACGTTCCAACGTGGCTAGTTTAATTTCTTTGACTCCAAATTTTGTCATCTGTCAAGTAGAAACAATAATTTGCCCGAGTACTTCCCAAATGTTTCCATGAAGAACCCATGTGAGAGCCTTCTAAAGGAAAAGTGCACGCAAAGGACCCCTCTGTTTGGGGGTCATATTGTAGTCTATGTTATTTGTAGACTACATATTCATATAGGTACCATAATAGTCAGAGCTGGTGTAGAATGTTGGATGTCTGGGGTGGTGGGTGTAGCTCAGTGGGTAGAATGTTTGTCCCGCACATGTGAACCTGAGTTAGTTCTTTGGCACTGCATAAAACCAGGTGTGGTGATTGGTGACAATAATCCTAGCGCTCAGGAGACCAAGGTAGGAAGATGTGGCGTTTAGGTTCATAGCTTTGTGTGGTCCTTCATAATTTCTAAGAATGTAAAGAGATAAAGATCTTTTAGAATCAGTAATAGAGATCTATATGCTCTGATTTACAAAAAAAAAAAACCTGACATGAAACAATAGAAACCAAGTCTATATGAATTAGATATAACTTTGCTCTTTTAAATGAGGTGTGTGAAAGGAAAATTAGAAAAATTAAATGTATTGAATTGAAATCCACTCAAGTAATCAAGTTACACATTGCTTCCTGACAGGTATATTTTAAAGACTGTGAAGTATTTGACGTGATTTCAGTTTCTTCAGAGAATGCCTGTAACCCAGCACTCTGCAGAAATGCAAAGCACAGGGCAACCAGCAAAAGACAAAACAGAAGCAGATGCACAAAATACACAAGGGTATAGCCATGATGAAGGCTGAGCTTGCAAGCCATAGGGTTTGTAGCATTAAGCCTGTAAGGAAATTGAAGAAATTCGTCAGGAAGACAAGAGTACCTTGAATGAAAACAGGAAGCAAAAGCCCGATTTGTTTAAGAAAGAGAAGCAAAGGGAACTCGGTTAGGTTTTGCTCTTAGCACTGATTCACAAGATGCTGCTGTTCTAGCTTCAGGAGAAAGAAGCAGAAACTCTGGGGTTGACAAGTTTTGATTTGCATAGCAAAGGCCCCTGTGAGACAGCAGGCAAGCTGGTGCGGGAATCACACACCTGTCTTCTTGAATGGATAGTGGGATTTGGTGGCCCGGGTTGGCCTTCAAATGACATCTCAGAAAGGTTCCATGAAGACACTGAAATGTTAGGTTGGAGAAAAGTTCTGGGAGAAATTTGGAAAGACACATGTCAGCGCTGAACGTGTGAGAGGTGCTCTCTGCTCCAGTCACTTTGGGGTCTCCTTGGAGTCCATCTTCCAGTGCTTTGTGGTTACAGCCTACTAGACAGAGGTACTGTCTACACGGCGCATGGCCCAGGGAAGAACGAAGCCACAGGGGAGGTTTTGGGTTCAGCACGCAGGGCCTTGGGTTTGCTCATTAGTCATTTGGAGCAGAACTCGGCCTCTGTTAAGGCATTAGTAGCTGAGTATGCAGCCTTGGTATTCTTTCTGAGACTCAAGAACTTGGTGACAGCCAGTGCCTCCCTTAGGCAGCTCACCCTCCCCTACCATGTTGCCCCAGAGATCTCCGTAGTTCCCAGATTTCGTTTTCTGTGCCTTGATCTCTTTGCCCTGCCAAAGCAGGATCACTTACACTAACCCAGTGTCCTTGGTACAGAGAACACTGGCCACCGTTCACCTGTCCTGCACTCCTCACAGGATGAGGAGGTCTGGAAGGCTGTTGATGAAGCGGTTGCAGAGTGCTCAGCAGAGCATGGATTCCCCAAGCTTGAGGTTAGGGGTCCCACTTCCCTGCCAGGGGATAGCAGTTGTCCTATGGTGTCTGCTTGCTTCTCCGCCTCCATAGGAAGCAGGACTGTAAAGCTTGCCCAGTAGAAGTCCACAATATAAGGCAGGGTCAAGGTGGTAGATAGCCAAAAGAGACAAAGCTCTGTCCAATTTCTCCTGTGTAACTTTCACTGTACTTTGTGGTGTGCCAACTTAGTGAACACATTTCTCTGTTCAGCCAGCTAGTTCTGTATTGGGGGACCGTCTCTTGATCAATACCGTTCCTGGTAAGTGGCAGGTACAAGGTCGAGAGCTCTGTCTGTCTGTTGCTACCACTTCTATCAGTTTGCATACCTCTATAGAGATTGGCAGGGTTCTCTACCCCCGCAAAACTCTAAAGAGACCACTTTTCTTGTACCCAATACAGAACCACTATGGTAAACATAATTACCTCCATTTATAAGGGATAGCATCTGAGTCCTACCTCAGGTTCTTATGGTTCCCCAAATAGTAAGAATTAGAGCTACAGTTTGAATTCAAGTTTCCTGGCCACATTGGCAGTGATGTTGAACCACAACAGGTCAGCACCAGGCATAGCGGAGCACCCAGGAGGCAGAGGTGGGAGGATCTCTGAGTTTGAGACCAGCCTGGTCTATGTATCGAATTCCCGGCCAGCCTGAGCTACATAGGTGAGACCCTGTCTCCAAAAACAAAACATCAGCTATAGCAGTCAGGATGACCTTAGGCATTTTTACTTACTAACTGCTGTATCCAGGAATGGCCACCTTCCTCACTGGAGAGGGCAATGCCTCGGTTCATCCTCACATCATTGGTTTATTTCCTTTGGTTTCAGGAATACATGTTTTAGCAGGCGAAGCACTCAAGCTCGGCATTCTGGATGCAGTTGTGAAGTCAGACCCAGTTGAAGAAGCCGTCAAATTTGCTCAGAAGATTATGGGTAAAGAATTATCTTAAAAAAAAATAACACAAGATTGGGAATAAGCTAAATGTGCTTTCTAATGAGGAGCTCCCTAAATATCTGACAGGACATCCATGTGGTAGAATGTAGCCAAGCTTTAAGTGTTGTATTGATCTGGCATAAACTCCACAGTATGTTGAATTACGTAATGAAAATAGCATTCTTTTTAGTGGTGTTTTGATGACAGTGTAACAGAAAAGGAAGGTGTGGTGGAGAAAAGGTAGACACGCAGAGAGAGGGCAGGTGTAACTGCTAGACAGAGCGGAGCTATGCTCGGGCTCTAGTAGAACAGGACCAAAGTGATTGCCTCTGAGATGGGAACCCAACATTTGCTGAAGTTTTAAGGAGATGGTTCCATAGTTTGATCTACTGTACCTTGGGGATGTCATACCCCGAGTGTTTTGCTGCACAAAAAATAGAATTAAGTAGAAACAGGAGAACAAACATGTAGCTGGCCCCATAGAGGATCTGCAAGGCATTCAGAGAGGTCATGGCTGCTGGAGTTTTTGTCTTGGACAAGTGAGTTCTGTCCCTGCTGGGACTCAAGACCAGAGGTGTTCCTTCTGTCCCTTTAGTGCTTGCCTATAGCATTGTTTTGGCTTTTTAAATTTTTGTTTGTTTGTTTCGTTTGGTTTTTTGACTTAAACTGTGCCTGTAAGCTAGGAAACAATAACAGTGGGACTGGTGACGTAACTCCAGGAGACAAGTGCAAAGTCAGAGTTCAGTCGCAACAGAGGCAAAAACCATTTAATACCTTCTGTGGAAAGTTTAGGTAGGCTGCATGCTCTAACCGAGCAGGGAGAAGCTAAACATTTCCTAAGAAAATACTTAGGAGGATTGCTGAACTCCAGGTAGAATGGAGTGTGTACTAGTCTCTGCTTGGTGACAGAGAAAGCTCGGAGTAGTTCCAAGACATCCCTGTGAAAACTCGTTAGCTGCCCCTGCTAGCAAACTCCCCGCTGCCCTGAAATCTTTTCTATGGTCCAGTTAGTTGGGGTTTCGTATAGAGGCGGCACTCCCGCTGCAAAGGTGAGGTACTATGGGGAGATATTGCTGACTCCTAGTGGGCCTCAGCAAGTCCTGTCCAAGTGGGAGCACTTCCCTGCTGTGCTCTGCCTCCCAGGCTGCTGTCACAGCTCTGGATCCCTATGCTCCAGGGAGGACTACTTGGCTTGTGAGCATTCACACACAATCGGCTTGCAGAGAGCATCCTAAGCCATTCTTGGAATCAAATTCGTAGTATTGATTTCAGTTTGTACTGGCCTTGGTTTCAATGGGAAGTCTGTCCTTACCTGGTCTCCCTGGATTCTGTTTTGAGAGTTGAGTTACTTTGAGCTGAGGAAAAGGGCCAAGGTCTATTGCACTTACACTATGGTCTGGGGGTGTTTATTCCCTTCGGCATTTAAAGTTAATTCTACAGATTAAATTTGAAAGTTTATAAAATGAAATGATGACCAGTCTGAGCAACATTATGGAGTTTGTCCACTTGGTGGCATCCCAGTGTTGAGGCATTGTCTGCTTTAAAATTTAAGTCACCTATGGTTCTGGCTTCAGACAGCTATATGCGACTTTTACATTTTCGTCGTGAAGAGAGGGTGGAAATGACAAACAGTGTCTTTGATATACAAATGTTTCAGCGGTGAGGCTCTGCCTGTGGGTAGGCGCTAGCACAGTGAAACCGCGCTGCATAGTGAAACCGTGGGTTTGATTCCAATTCCAATTAAAAAAAATCCATAAAAATTTACGTATATTTTGTACTTCTAGCCAGTTAGAATTCATATGAATTCTATGAATTACAAAAATTGTAAGGGGATGATGACAGATAGAAAAAAAATTTTCCACAAAAGTTACTGTCCAGGTTTTGTTTTTATTGTGGTGTGGTTTTCTGTTTGTGTGTGTGTTGTTTTGTGATCATTGGGAATTGGACTTTGGGCTTTGCATGTGTGTGACAGAGATATGTCACCAGCCCTCATTTTGTTTATCTTTTTCTAGCTTGGGGTATGCTAGTTTTCCCAGTTATTTCTAATTTTTTGGCTGTGTTTGCTTTTTGTTCAACTTTATGTATTTCTTCATTGTATAGATCATAATTGACTTTTTTTTTTACAATTCTCCATATAAGTAGTAATCCAGTTGAAGAACAGTTAGAATGTCCCCTGAGCTTCCCTGATGTTCATTTATGCACAGTGAAACTCACTCATTTAAACATAGAGTTTGGTGAGTGTAGGTAAGAGTTGTGTGATCACTTCCATGGTGTAGTGGCAAATACACTTTTCACCTCAGAAAGTATTGGCTCCTTCTGGCAGATAACTTCCATTCTGTCTGTAAGTATCTATTCAGTAGATACTTACCAACCACAAAATACTGTAGTTTTCTGTTTTTAGACTTTCATATCACTGTAGCGTGGACTCTGTGCATGGTTTCTTTCACTTAGTGTGTTTTTTGAGTCTTCTGTGTGGTCTGATGTATTAATAATTGACTACTTTCCATTACTGAAATGTGTTCCATAGTATGACTGAACCATAATTTCTTTAGCAGCTGATGGACAATTAGGTTGTTACCACTCTGGATCTTCACTGATCTTTGAAAACACACCCCCCCACACACACAAGGGCACACATGTCCATATGTACACACACAATAATACTAAAATATTTGAAAATATTGCTCTTTTTCTACCATTTAAGCCATTGAATTTACCCAGAGGAAAAAGAGAGGCCTGCCCAGTGTGTTGGTGGGTGCAGTCTGACACAGAAATGGCCTCTGGCTGGACGACAGAGGCCATGGGTTTTACTCCATTTAGTCACGTAGACCACCATAGCTCTTCTTTTGATTTTCTTGTCTTAACAAGCAAGGGCTCCACTAAGTTAGCTGACTTTTGGCCGTATTCTGAGAAGGCAAAGGCCATGCAGGCTGGGATCTCCCGGTTTGGTCCTTCCTACAACCAAGTACATCCACTGTATCTGTTTTCTGCTTCGGCAAATAGAATCCCATGGAAAATGCTAGAACTTTTAAATTGCTGTTGGATTTTTTTTTGTTTTACCTGAACACACCTGTTTGAAATCTTACTATTTCAAGTTGAGGGTGATAGTAGGGGTCCCTGGGTTCAATCCCAGCAGTCATAAAACTGTGGCTGTTAGGACACTCCTGTCGTCCCAGATCTCTGGGGTACAGGCAGGAGGATAGAAGGCCGTTCTTGGCTACATGAGACCCAGTCTCCTCCTTATTGAAGACAGATGTCATAGGGAACAGTGGAAAAGCTGGGCAGCAGCAAAGGCCTGACTGAGAGCATCTTGCTACTTGTGACTTCTTATCTCACTAAACTCACCAGTGAGTGATGCCTGCTTTCCGTTTTATTTGAGGCCTTAACTTCTTTTTATGCTTCCCTACCTCCTCTCTCATTTGCTTTTAAATGTAGCTATTAGTATGTAATCATTTGACAAAACAAGACGGGTGGATTGCCCCACCGACACATCATTACGTGTGAGTTTGCACATGTGTGGGAATTTACTTCTATGAAGCCAGTTTTGGTGCATAGGGACTGTTCCCCAGCTTTACTATGTCGGGATTTTCTGTCACATAGCCTGCAGCCTATTGCCTCAGCCATTCCTCAAATGTTGACTTGAAAAGTCAGAAAGAAACTATGTAAAGGTTTCATTCCCCCTCCCTCCCATGAGTGAGGAGAGCACTTCACACTGTAGTCAGTATTTTGGAGCAAGTGACGAACCAGAGGGCGCTGAGGAGCTGTTGTGCCCATGGTGTGCATTTTCTCTGCACACTGCATCCTGCAGAGTTGACTACAGAAGTGCATTAAACATCTCTGTTTTCCTAACATACAAAACCTTCCAGACGACAGAGGCCCAAGAGACAGGGCAAAGCCACATGGAACTCCTTGCCTCCCCTGAGGCTTGTAAATGCCACTTCTCTCCACTTGCCTGTGACTAGCAGCAGTCTAGTGATCCTGCAGGTGAGAACTCGTCCCCACCGCATGTTCCTGGTGTGAAGCCGGCCGTGAGGGCTGGGCACGGAGGACATCCCTCTGGGCATCTCAGCTCAGGAACGGGGTGCTCTGAGGAGTTGATTCATTTGTGGGTTTGGGTTTTTTTTTAAGATTTTATTTTAATATATATCTGTGTGGGTTTTTGCACATGACAGCAGTGACTTCAGTGGCCAGAGAGGGCATCAAATCCCCTGGAACTGGAGTTACAGGTGGTTGTGAGCCACCCCACACAGGTGCTGGGAGTGAAACTCGGGTCCTCTGGAAGAGCAGCAAGCCTTTTAACCACTGAGCCATTTCTGCAGCCTCTGGCTTTTGTTTTGGAGGCAGAGCCTCTAGCCCAGGCTCAGCAAATGCTCAATCTTCCTGTCTCACTGTCTCAAGCTCTGGGATGGTGGGTGCACACCTCTATGCTTTCCTCTGGTGCTCTGTTCTTGTCCATGTGATGAGATTGGGCCCTTTGCCCTGGATGTGCGGTCCATTTTCAATAACAAAGACTTTAATTTAGATATCGTGTTAATTTAGATATCGTGGCTTTTAAGAATTCTTAACACTCACCTTGGTCTTTCTCTTCAGTTTACCGTTTGCTCTTTGTAATTTATTTTCACTTTGAGTGAATATTTGTATGGCCATGTTTCTGAAGAATGGAGTGACCCTGCCCCACAGGGGAGGCCTCCTTTTGATGTGCCACCTGCCCGTGAGTGGCCTTCCTGATGTTGATGATGGGCAATTGTTCCGTCAGTCATCTATGAAGCCTTAACATGGGGGCAGCGCATTGGGTCAGGGTCAGAAGAAAGTAGTCTTTTGTGTCTGAGGAAACAATTTATGTGAGCACTGGGTCTCTTCAGCCATATCGGCCGACAGGTGTAGGCGAGATGACCACATGTGTGTCCTTCTGAAATGTGACCCACTTGCTTTGTCAAAACTTGTGAGCAGAACCTAGGGTAGAGGAGAGTGAGTACATGCCTGCTTGAGCCACCGTTCCGTCCCTGCCTCCCTATTTTCCCCAGCAGCTGATGCCAAGTTGGTTAGTGTTGCCTGCTGCCCATCACTACCTGCTCACTGTGTAGGTGCTGTTTTCTCCTTGTGACCGGATGGGCTTTCCAGAAACTGCAGCTGTCCTCCAGAAAGTAACTCCTAGGGTTAAGATCCACTCCTGGACCAGCCTGCATATCAAAGTCAAATGCTATTCTTTTTCAGATTGTCACATTTGGTCTCTGTCCGAAAACCACTTTAACTGCGTTTGTGATAGTTAACAGTGATTTGAACGTCTTAAGCTTTTCAAACATATCGGGTGTGCTGTGCTGTCAGGAGGCAGTTCTAGTCATGGAGGGAGCGATAGCAACCCCAAGGATAGTACTCCCGGTCTACAGTGTCCTGTGTGGGTGAGGATGCAGCCCTGACATCCATCCTCCTTTCTCTTCCACTTGCCCCCCTCCCCTCCACGTGTTCTCTTCCCGTCCTCTCTTCTATCCACACTATCTTCACTGGCCATCCACGAATAACACCAGTTATAGACTGCACAGGTCTCATCATCTTCCTCAGCCTCCCCTGCACAGAGGGTCAAAGTATTGAATAGCTAAGTGATGGCTATGGCTCCTGGCTCTTCAAAGAACAGGGTGAGAAGGAACCACACTGCTAGCCCCTGTCTGCACTCCTATGCTGAAAATGCTCCTGACAGCCTATAGGATGTCACTTAAAACTCTTCTCACAGCTATGCCTAATTAATATTTGCATATTTGAGTCACGGTCTTGCATTTAACTTAAAACCAGGATGAGATTGCAGAAGTCTAAATACCCATGATGCTATCCAGGCCATTAATCCCACCTGTATGTCCATTTATCCCACCCGCATGTCCAGTTATCCCACCCGCATGTCCAGTTATCCCACCCATGTGTTCAATTATCCCACCCGTGTGTCAAGTTATCCCACCTGCGTGTCCAGTTATCCCACCCATGTGTCCGGTCATCTCACCCGCGTGTCCGGTCATCCCACCGCGTGTCCAGTTATCCCACCCGTGTATCCAGTTATCCCACCTGCATGTCCAGTTATCCCATCTCCATTTTTGGGGAAAAACATTTCTTCCCCTCTTTCAGATTATCTTCCCTCTTGTATTGAAAACCTTCACTGTATTGGAAGAACTAATCAATGAACTTTCAATTCTCTTCCACTGCCATATTGCATTTCTGTCTGTTATTTTAAAGGCTTTTCATTATTTGGAAAGGGATGTGAATAATTTTTGAATATATAACATTAGCTAAGAACTGACCTATTTGGACTCACTGACAGACTAATATTTAATCTATTATAAAGTTGTCTTGACCTTGAAATAAAAAGAGAATGCACATTTTGGCCTGAATTAGTAGCTTAAATACTTTAGATCTTCTAAATTTTACTTTATGGTCTGAAGTTACTAAGATAGCAGATTTGGGAATTAGTATTTTATTAAATAGTAATGCATAGTGTCTAGTTGGGTCATCGTGCACTTTTGTTCAGCTGTTGTGGGGTCCCGTTCCCTTGGTATTACACTTGCAGTGCTCTAACTTCTGCAATTCCTTTCAGATAAACCTATAGAACCTCGCAGAATCTTAAACAAGCCAGTTCCAAGCTTGCCCAATATGGATGGCATTTTCGCCGACGCCATCACCAAGGTACGAAAGCAGTTCCCTGGCCGCCTGGCTCCAGAGACCTGTGTCCGCTCAGTCCAGGCCTCCGTGAAGCACCCCTATGAAGTAGGCATTAAGGAAGAAGAAAAGCTGTTTATGTACCTGCGGGCATCAGGACAGGCACAAGCCCTGCAGTATGCCTTTTTTGCTGAAAAGTCTACAAATAAGTGGTCAACTCCCTCGGGAGCATCTTGGAAAACAGCATCCGCTCAACCAGTCTCCTCAGTTGGCATTCTCGGTAAGTACATTCTCCACGCATATCTTTCGATCCACTGGGAATTTCATTCATGTGTAAGTTGTGTTTAGCTCGAGTCCCTTCCCCCATCCCTTCTTTTAATTCCTCCCTTAGCCTCCTCCCCACTATTTTCTCCCAGTCTCATGTTTTTCTTTTTAAAATTGTGACTTCTCCAATTTTTTTTAAAGTACTGGTTTGACTCTTCTAGGCTTCTTGCATTTCTGTATGAATTTTAGAATCCATTGTTAATTTATGGGATGGCAGAGAGCTTGCATTGGTTCTACAGATCAATTTGCTATTTCATCTTAACAATATTAAATTTTTCCTGGTCTATGAACAACAGAATTCTTTTTGATTTATTTAGGTCTTCTTTGACTCTTTTTTCCCCCTTTCATTCTCTCTCCCCTTTTCCTTCCTTCTTTATTTTTTCTTTTCTTGTTTTCAATATTAGGTATAAACTCAGGTTCTTGTGCATGCTAGGCAAGCCCTTTAACACTGAGCACTAAATACCCTGACTGTTCCTTAATTTTTTCAATAGTATTTCATTAATTTTAGTGCAGATGTCCTCCTTTGTTAAATATCTTCCTTTAAGTGTATTACTCTTTTTGATGTTATTGTAGGTAGAATTATTTTCTTATTTTCATACAGATTGTTCATTGCTAATATGTGGGAATATATTCGGGGCTGGAGAGATGACTCAGCAGTTAAGAGTACCTGCTTGGAAATTGTGAACATCAGAATTACACAGATCCCAGCATCTGTGTAACCTCTGCTTCAAGGGGGACAAAGACAGGAGGGTAACTGGGACTTGCTGGCTTCTAGACTAGCTGAAGAGACACAAGTCCCCACTCTTCTAAGACAGAGGACCCTGTTTAAAAGAAATAGGCAGATGGTGACAGAAGAGGGCACCCGTTTCCTTCTTCTGACATTTGTGACATTTACACACAGAGAAGTAAGTAGTAAAGAGAACACAGTGGCTTTTATGTACAGATTTATATAGCCTGGAGCTTTACTGGGCTTGTTTGTTAGTTTTAATAGCTTCTGTGTATTTAGGAATATGACCCCTACTGATTTTTATTTCCTCTGGAGCACTTAGCAGTACATGAACTACTGCTCAATACATTTATGTTCACTGACCAGTCCTAATGTTCTTAATCATCTCTGGTGCTAGGGACAGAAGCCAGGGCTTCATGCAGTACTATACTCGGGTCGATCTTCTAAAATGCCACTTTGCCACAGATGTCTCCTACCAGTGTCCACCTGCTCAGCCAACTATGTTTTCTTTCCTTTGCTCTTAATCCACAGGCTTGGGAACAATGGGCCGAGGCATTGCCATTTCTTTCATAAGGGCTGGGATCCCCGTGGTTGCTGTTGAGTCCGATCCGAAGCAGCTAGATGTTGCCAAGAAGACGATAACTACCATCTTGGAAAAGGAAGCTTCCAAAATGAGACAGAGCGGCCAAGCTTCGGCAGAACCCAAACTCCGGTTCTCCTCAGCCACAAAGGAGCTTTCAGGTGTGGATTTAGTGGTTGAAGCCGTGTTTGAAGATATGAGCCTGAAGAAGCAGGTGTTTGCGGAACTGTCGGCCCTGTGCAAGCCAGGGGCCTTTCTGTGCACCAATACTTCAGCCCTGGATGTGGATGAGATCGCGTCTGCCACGGACCGCCCTCAGCTGGTGATCGGCACCCACTTCTTCTCACCAGCTCATGTCATGAAGTTGTTAGAGGTTATTCCCGGCCGATACTCTTCCCCTAATACCATCGCCACTGTTATGAGCTTATCAAAAAAGATCGGAAAGATCGGAGTCGTTGTAGGCAACTGCCACGGATTTGTTGGGAATCGAATGCTGGTTCCCTATTACAACCAGTCATATTTCCTGTTAGAGGAAGGCAGCAAGCCAGAGGATGTAGATGGGGTCTTGGAAGAGTTTGGTTTTAAAATGGGACCCTTTAGAGTTTCTGACCTGGCAGGGCTAGATGTGGGTTGGAAAATTCGCAAGGGGCAAGGCCTAACTGGACCTTCATTGCCACCAGGAACTCCTGCCCGGAAGCGGGGCAGTAACAGATACTCCCCGCTTTCTGATATGCTCTGCGAAGCTGGGCGATTTGGTCAGAAGACCGGGAAGGGTTGGTATCAGTATGACAAGCCATTGGGTCGAATTCACAAACCCGATCCCTGGCTTTCCAAGTTCCTGTCACAGTACAGAGCCACCCATCATATTGCGCAGCGCTCCATTGGCAAGGAAGAGATCCTGGAGCGTTGCGTGTATGCCCTTATCAACGAGGCATTCCGCATCTTGGGGGAGGGGATGGCTGCTAGCCCAGAGCACATTGATGTCATCTACTTGCGTGGGTATGGGTGGCCAAGGCACTTGGGCGGGCCCATGTTCTATGCTGCTTCAGTTGGGTTGCCCACGGTTCTAGAGAGATTGCAGAAATATTACAAACAGAACCCTGATATCCCCCAGCTGGAGCCCAGCGACTACCTGCGGAAGCTGTCTGCCCAGGGAAACCCTCCTCTGAAAGAATGGCAAAGCTTGGCAGGACCCCACGTCAGTAAACTGTGATTTAGCCTTCTGCATTTTTGCCACATATGTTGGCATCTAATTTCGGTGTGATTTGCTCCTAAAATCCAAAAGGACTACTCCGAGGTACAAATGATGATAATAATGATGATAACCTGCTCAGCAAAAGCTCCTTTCTATAGCTTTCTACCTCATGATTCTATTGGTCAGATTTTAGGAATGTGTTTTCGATACCTCTAATTGCCTTCTATCAGAAAAATTCATTGACTATGTACTTACTACTAAAAGAGTGCTTCTCTTTTGGCTTGTTGCCTTGTATAACAAAAACTTGTACAAAATGATAGTAGAATTATTCATAATAACCCCAAATTGACAACCCAGATGTGCCTCAACAAATCAACAAAAAGTGGTATATACACACAGCTGACAATTTTCAGCCATGTGAAGTAACAGATATATGTTATAGTGTGATGCCGAGTTAGGGCACTTGCGAGAGGAGCCAGGTAGAAAAGGCCACATGTCATTGGATATGGATATGAAATTCCAGAATATACAGACCTATGGACAGACAGTAGATGAGCAGCCCAACACTGTACTTGTCAGAAGTGGAAATCACTGCTGATGGATACGGAATCTCTTTGGGGGATGATCAATTTTTCTACAGTTACTCTAGTGGTGGTTCTGTAGTGCCACAAATATACCAAAACACACTGAGTTGAACGGTTCAAATGAACTATGCTGTACATATATTATATATCTCAATAAAGTTAATAAAATTAATGGAAATAAAGCTTTTTATTATGCAAAAATGTTTTCACAATATTTTCACCTATTAATGTAAGCAAAGTCATTGCAATTTCTGGTGGCGAAATCTCAAGTGAACAAAGTCTGAATTTTCCCTTGCAAAGCTGCATGGTAAGGCATGGTGCTGCTGGAGGTCAGAATTCAATGGCTGGAAGGGGCAGCGTGGAACCCCCTTTCAAAAAAGAATAGTTCACACAAGCAAGAAACCAAGAGTGGGCCTTGCACTGTAACTCAGTTTGGAATTTTTAATATAGATTATTAGCATGTGGGTAATTTTATTTGAATTCAGGACATTCTAAAATATTTCTTGGAGTTGTAACTTTGAACAACTTTTTAAGAGGATCATATCAACTTTTCTTCAAGCCATGTGTGTAGTCAGAGGCTACTTGTTCATTTCCCAGCTTCCCAGACCCAAAACAATGACACAGAAACTATATTAATTGCAACACTGCTTGGCCAATAGCTTAGACGTATTTCTAGCTAACTCTTGTATCTTAAATTAACCCATTTCTGTTAATCTCTGTATCGCCACATGGCTGTTTCCTACCGGTAAGGTTCTGCCTGGTGTCTGTCTCCTGCAGCAGCTACATGGCATCTCCATGTCTCTGCCTACTCTATATCTCTTCCAGCCTGACTATATTCTGCCCTGCTATAGGCTGAAGCAGTTTCTTTTATTAACGAATAGTAATAAAACATATTAACAACATACAGAAGGGAATCCCATATCACATGGGTGAATTTTTTGTTGAGTTCTAAAAAACATTTTCAAATTAGATCACCAATGAAGGAACCTATGAGAGATAGCTCAGTGGATGCCTCAGCAGACACAGGAGTCTGACAGCAGGAGTTCAATTTCTAGAACCCATGGAAAGGTGGAAGGAGAGAACCAACTCTACAAAGTTGTCCTCTGACCTTGGCACATGTATGATGCTGTGGGTATGCCCCCCATGATAATAAAAAATAAACCTTATTTTCATCCTACACTAACCGTCCTTCATAGACATAGGAAAAAACAATCTCACAATTTATGGAGCAGCACAAAAAGACAAGACTAGCCAAAACAATCTGAACAAACAAAATGCTAGGGGCAAAATCACCATATCTGACTTCAAACTGTACTTCAGAGCCACAGTAATAAAAATGCCATAGTACTGGCACAAATGGGCACATAGCTCAGTGGAATAGAATCAGGGACCTAAAAGTCCATGCAGTTATAGCTACTTATCTTTGACAAAGATGACAAAAATATACACTGGAGAAAGGACATCTTCAACAAATGATGCTGGGAAACCTGGCTATCATTATGCAGAGGAATGAAAACAGATTCATATCTCTTATCTTGCCCAAAAAGCTCTCAACTCCCTGCTGTAGAACAATGGTCTTTTATCCTGTCACTTGTATTATTTTTAATAAAACGTGGATTGACCAGTAGCCAAGCAGGAAGTATAGGCGGGGCGACCAGGCAGGAAGTAGAGGTGGGGCAACAAGAACAGGAGAATTCTGGGAAGAG
>LOEQ01000188.1:308903-336002 GCA_001685075.1 Bramus lutescens | reverse complement strand
TAGTTCCAGGACAGGCACCAAAGCTACAGAGAAACCTTGTCTCGAAAAATCCAATAAAAAAAAAAGACCTAGAATCCAATGCAGTCTCTAACCAAGATAGCATAGAGGTAAGCAGGCTATATAACATATGTGACACCTCCCCTAAGGATGGTGTGCTGGTCAGGGTCTTATTGCTGTGAAGAGACACCATGTCCAGGGTAACTCTTATAAAGGAAACCATTTAACTGGGGTTGTCTTACAGTTCAGAGGTTTAGTCCATTGTTAATGATGGGAAACATGGCAGAACGTCGGCAGAAAGGGTGTTGGAGAAGGAGCAGAGAGTTCTACAGTTTGATCCACAGGCAGTAAAAGGAGATTGTGAACTACATTGGGTGTGGCTTGAGTATATAATACCGCCCTCACAGTGACAAACTTCCTCCAATAGGGCTACACCCTGCTGTGTCCACACCTCCATTCCCTATAGGTCAAGCATTCAAACACATGAGTCTATGGGGCCATTCCTATTCAAATCACCACAGATGGGTTCTATTAACTGGGAGCTAAGGATAAAGGTCTAGGGAGGGAAGAGTCTGGGATAAACAGGGTGAAGTCTGCCTCTATAACACAAGGTGAGTGAGGTCGGTATCTACAAATAGCAAATGGTCACTAGGTCATTAACAATATTCTATGTTTTCTGATCAAGAAAACAAGTATTTTATCTCCTCCATTGAGAAGAGGCCCTGCATGCCTAACATTCTTCATTTCCTTAGTAATCTTTGGGAAAAAAAAAAAAACTTTGTGCTCCCAACATCTCTTCCCTTCTAGTTTCTAAAATAAAAAATAGTGGCCGTAATAGAGGCCATGGAAGAATGCATTGCCTCCAGGACTAGTCTAAAACTGTGATCCTCAATTCACCCATCTCTAGATTAATTTCTGCAAATATGTTTGCTGTAGTGATTGTAGTTTTTACTAATCACCACAAATTTGGGGGAGAGCTCCCTTAATTCTATTGATTGGTCGCAAAGATTTACTGAGAAATAGGTGTAATAATGCAGCCTCTTCTGCATAAACTTTTATAAAAATCCTTAGCATGGCAAAACAATATTACTGTCTCCTATCACAGGTGTGATTTTTATCCCCCTGCCCTGACAAAAGTATTTGGATTCTGCATAAACATGCAATATAGTCATTAAACACAACATCATCATTTGGGGAGTCAGTCGTATAATAATACCTTTGTTGTTTCCCCAGCCTCAGATTGTCAAGTTAAAGTCCTGATGTCTCCCCAAGTTACCAGCTTACTCTTCCTCTCAGGGTATCTCCTCTTGATAGGTTGACTTGTGGTCTGCCTTTACATGTTTCATGTATCTGGTGGTCTCTGGATGTCCTGGGTGGATGCAGCAGATCAGGAGCCATCTGGGACTTCATTAATTTTCTGGAAATACACAAGCATAACATCACCTCGATGTTAGAACATCAAACTCTTTCTTATTTAGCATTGACTTTATGTTATGTCTCCTTTAGGGCAAACACTTTTAGACAGCAGAAAAAGCATTGTCCTTTACACACCTTACCTGTAGAACATAGAAAAATCATATCAAACTAACTAGAAAACTTCCTCCTTAGTGGTCAGCTTCCATAATTCTGGAAGGTGCTCTCTAGGCTGCTAAGGGAGAAAAAACACCAATGGTCTTACCCAGTACTGGACTCTACATGCTGAAATGCAAGCTGCCAGGTAAGATGTAGCTACTGGTGCAATAGTGCAGACTATTATGGGGGAAGCATTTCTAATTTCTAACAGCTTTGAGGCTTTCTTTACAGAAAGGAATCTCATGCTCAAACCATAATCCTGGTCAATAGTCCATGAATGGGGATGTCATAGACCCTAGAGAAGACAGAAAGAGCTTGAGGATGCGGAGACATATTAGAGGGTGTTGTGCTCTGGTCATGACATGGCTATTGCGATCATGAACTCACAGAAGCTGTGGTTGCCCACACAATATCAAGCCAGCAAAAATCTAAGCATAGATGGGCTCCAGGCCCCTTCTTGAGGAGCTGTTGGCAGCTCATCGTTTTTGGAGAGGGAGAATTATTCTACTTAGCAGTGTAGTCAGTTTCCCTTGGAACCTGGATATAGTGGGTTAAGGGAGGGGAGGGAGAGAGAGAGAGGGAGAGAAAGTTGAGAAGGCCTGTATTGGGGGTAGTGGGAGAATAGGGGTGAGGAAATAAGAGGTAGATATAGTCATATTTCATGCATACATGAATGCAAGTCTAAAAAATAAAAAAAATAAAATGCCTTATATTTTCTATGCAGCCTCAAGTTTATACATAAACATTTGGGTATTTATTGGAAGAGGTGCCATATTTGATACCATATTCCCAAAATTCTCTATGACCCACTAAGGATAAAGCATCAATACTGTATATGTAAAATAGAGACAGGAGACTGGGTATTTTTATTTGTAAACAGCAACTGCCTATTTGTTTTCCAGCCACCAAGACCCAAATAATCACACAGAAACTATATTAATTACAACACTGTTTGGTCAATAGCTTAGGGGTATTTCTAACTAGTTCCAACATCTTAAATTTATCCATTTCTATCAATCTGTGTGTCACTACGAGGCTGTGGCTTACCAGTAAGTTTATGGTGTCCTCCTTTGGCAGCTGCATGGTGTCTGCCTGACTCTGTCTTCTTTTTTCCTTGCATTCAGTTTAGTTTTCCTCTCCTAGCCCTATACTGCCCTGCCATAGGTCAAAGCAGCTTCTTTATTAACCAATGGTAATAAAATATATTCATAGCATACAGAGGGTAATCCCACATTGCTTATTTTTCATCAAGGAAAATGGAAGTAATCATCATTTCTGTGGTCTGTTGATGACTGAATACAATATAAAGTTCTTTAGGTTATCCTATCCTGTCTTCTAAAAAAATTTACTTTTTTTTTTCTCAAGACAAGGCTTCTCTGTGTAGCCCTGACTGTCCTGGAACTCATTTTGTAGACCAGGCTGGCCTCAGACACAGAGATCTACTCACCTCTGCCTCCTGAGTGCTGGGTTTAAAGGTGTGTGCCACAAGTGTCTGGAAAACATCACATTCTTAAGGGGTGGATTTTGTTGCTAATTTTTAAACTGTTATTGTGTAAAAAGAAAAATTTTGAATGACATTTGAAAGAACTGGTCATTCACACTGACAAGAACTGTGAAGCTGATCCCGTGAGTGCAAGTTTGAAGATGAGAGACTAATGAAGCCGCCCAAGCAGCAAAGCCACAGTATATCCACACCCTCAACACCTCCTGTCTGCTAACATCACAGGGCTGGGAGGAGCACCTGTGCCACCATCTCTGATTTCTAGTCATCACTAAAATTTCTAGGAAACAGACCCAACTTTGAGCTGGGTGGTGGTGGCACACACCTTTAAAACCCAGCACTTGAAGGCAGAGGCAGAAAGAACTCTGATCTCTGAGTTGGAGGCCAGCCTGGTCTAGAGAGTGAGACCCTAGACAGCCAGAGCTACACAAAGAAATCCTGTTTCGACAACCTTCCTCAAGACCCAGTAATACCACTTTTGGGTGTATATCCAAAGGATGCTCAATTGTACCACAAGGACATGTGCTCAACTATATTCATAGCAGCACTGTTTGTCATAGCCAGAACCTGGAAACAACCCAAATGCCCCTCAACTGAAGAATGTATAAGGAAAATGTGGTTCATTTCACACAGCAGAAATAAATAATGACATCTTGAAATTTGCAGGCAAATAGTTGGAGCTAGAAAACATCTTGTTGAGTAAGGTAACCCAGACCCAGAAAGACAATTATCACATGTACTCACTCATAAGTGNAAGGATGCTCAATTGTACCACAAGGACATGTGCTCAACTATATTCATAGCAGCACTGTTTGTCATAGCCAGAACCTGGAAACAACCCAAATGCCCCTCAACTGAAGAATGTATAAGGAAAATGTGGTTCATTTCACACAGCAGAAATAAATAATGACATCTTGAAATTTGCAGGCAAATAGTTGGAGCTAGAAAACATCTTGTTGAGTAAGGTAACCCAGACCCAGAAAGACAATTATCACATGTACTCACTCATAAGTGTTTTTTAAACATAAAATAAAGAAAACCAGCCTACAAATCACAATCCCAGAGAACCTAGACAACAATGAGGACCCTAAGAAAGACATTCATGGATCTAATCTACATGGGAAATAGAAAAAGACAAGATCTCCTGAGTAAACTGGGAGCATGGAGACCAAGGGAGAGGGTTGAAGGGGAGGGGAGAGGCAGGAAGGGGAGCAGAGAAAAGCTCATTAAAATTTTTTTTAAAAAAGTGTAAAGATTGAAGGAAAAAGTGCAGTATTACCATCACTTTAAAAATCAAAAAAGAGAAGAAATCCTGTTTCAAAAAGAAAGAAAAGAAAAGACCCAATTTTAAAACCTACCAGAATGCTATGTGCTTTCTAAATGACCTGAGCCTTTTGGTAGCCATTGGTTCAACTAATCCAAGTCAAGCATTCTAGACTACGTTTAGAAACACTTTCTTACAAAACCAGAATGGTTTCCAAGCATCCTTGGTACTGCCCTCTGTTAGGGTCCTAGAGAAGTTGTACAAAAGACCACCATCCACATATACCATCAGCAACAACATTTATAATTCCAGCAAGCTGGAGCTGACCATCCTTCACAAAGGCAAGATGGCAACATCCCAGAGAGGGATGTGTGGGTTTCCCAATGAAAGGGAGTTCCTAGGGCACTTAGGTCATCTTAGATATGATTGGCTTAAGCAAGTGGCAATCATATTATTGCATTCTGATTGGCCAGAGTTAGTGAGGCATTGGTTAGGGCTACAGTTTTCCATTTTGGGGCAGACCTGGACAAGTCCCAGACCCTGTCCTTGAGCTTCTGTGGAGGCTGGCTGGCCTGGTATGTGCTGACTGTGGGGGTTAACTCAGTGGGCCGGGCTTGGTGCATCCTATCTCCCTTGTCCCTATTGACAGGGACACCAGTGATTAATGGCACTTTGTTCATGGCTCTTTCAGAAACTGCTTGGTCTGTCTCAGGAAACTGAGACTGAGGCCTGGTCCCTAAGAGAAGACTGAACAGCCTGTTATTGAGTCTGCTTTGTCCTTTCACCCCCACCCTCCCTTGAATAGGGCACCGTCTCAAATCTTGGAGATGTTTCTTTTTGATTCATGGGCTTGTATTGGTATTTAAACTCATTAGTTGGACTGTGGAGGTCTGTTCCTTAGTTAACCTGATTAAAGCATTAATTATACAAATCCATAGGTCAGAGGCAGATGGTTAAGGGCCCAGATAAGACTGACAAGAGTTAACCATGGTGACCAGTGGAATAAAGATTCATCTCATCAGGTAAAAGATTTTATCATCAGGTTAGTAGACTATTCTAGGGACTAATTGGACCAGGACATATGAGTCTGGTTTTGATTTCAAACCTGAATATTAACACAGGGGGTCAAGCCAGAGAGAGGCACATGCCCATCAGGTGTCATCTGGTAGGATCATGAGGCTGGCTCCCACTGGATTCTGAGTGAGACGACAGAGGTGGGAATAGCCATGTGAAGGTTGTTCCAAATAGAAAGCATTTCCTGTTATCAACGCCAAAGTGAGCTCTCACTTATTTGGTTGTTGCAGTGACTGATAATGGGATTTTAGCACCATCAGTTTAACGGTACCCAGACAGGAGTTATCATCTAGTTAAGAAATCAGTGTTACAAAAATCAACAGCAATTAGCAGAGGCAGAAAGGACAAAAGCCCTGTGATGGCTGAAAGAAGTCCTTGTCTAGAAGGAACTCAGAAATGAGAATGGGGACCAGTTATTATCTTATCTCAGGTTCCCATGACAAGAAATTCCCTTTTAATCTAAAATTGGGGAGGGAGACAAGGGAGAAGCATTCTTTTCTGTAATTACTTCTTGCAAACATTAGAACATTGTTGTCAGAACCCTGGAGGGCTAGAATGTTAGTCGAAGGCAAGGAAGGAATTTAGAAGCTTCTGGCTCATTGATCAGAAAAAAAAACAACCCAGCATTTACATTGCCTAGATTGGTCTATATCAGCTTTTAGCAAGTTCAGGGCTCAGAGTCCTTTGGAGCAGGTTGCCATCAGCAATTGATGCTTGGATGTATCTGTCAGCCAAGTGGAAACCTGTTGAGACAAATATAGACTTAGAACAGAAGTTAAAATTTATGAACTCATTTGGAACTTTTAGAGCCATAGTCCCAGTAGTTGAGGAAGCAGAGGAGTCCCCAAACCAGGAGAGAGTAAAATATCATACTCAGTAATAGACAAGTAGGGAAACTTACGCTGTATTTCTCTGGAATCCTTTTGACTTGTGAGAAGTGGGTCTAAGTTTCATGACTTTTTTGATTTTCTGAAGTTTATGTGAATTTCCATTTTCTAAAAAGATATAAATGTTTTAGATATATCAGCATTATCAATCTGTATTGGAAAACGTATTGTAAAAAAAGCAGGTAACATATATCTGTAAAGCAGCAGGAGTAGACTCACATCCTGGAGTCCTAGCAAAAACTATAAATTCAGGTAAAAGCATCTACATTTTCTTCTGTCCAGACGGCCAGCTATAGATTGGACTGAAATGTTTTCAGCCCAATGAAAAGTATTTGCAATTCCATATTCAGAAGTTAACCAAAAGCAATCTAAAATCTTGAGCTTGTGACTCAAACAGTAAGTAGTTGTTGGTCTATTAGCTTATCAAAATTTTATTAATGTTAAACTTTGAACTCTTGAAATTCTGGTATAGCAATATCATATAAGGGGTAAGGAATCTGGAGTATTTTCCATATGTCTTAAGCCATTTTAAATCATGTTTGAAATCTGACTGTCTGTTAACATGAAGCCTATGAGAAAGGCAAACCTGTTTGCTTTTTCTTATCAAGAGAACTAGCAGCTCTCACCAATTAATGCATTGATCAGTGAACTAACAAGATGGCTGCAACCTTGTGAAGAATCTGGTTGTCTGGTGCTGTTTAGCTGACAAAGTTACAGTTAGCCTGGTCCCCAATTCCACCAGAGATCTGAGAAGGATAAATTCTGAGTGCAGACCAAGCAGCTTCTGAATCTATTAAAAAGTGACAGAGACCGCCCATTACTTAGTCATCACTGGCTCCTGTGGTCTTCCCAGGATTGGCAGGACAGCATCAGTCTTTGGCTGCCAGGCCCTTAAGGTGAGAGTTTTCCCTGTGGAGGAGGAGCTTGGGGAAGGCTGACCTTATTTTGTCAGTGTCTCGCTTGTCCATATCCTGGCAGTAGGTGTTGCACTGGGGCATCTTGCCCAGTGGTGAGTGATAGCAACAATGCAGGTGGCATTGTCATATTGTTTCATATCTTCTTTGGAGATCATGGGAATCATTGTTAGGTGCTGAGAGTCTCTGTTTGTCATAGTAAGCTTTTTTAACCAAATAATTTAAATGCCATATCCATCAGATCTTTGACAGGTTTGAGGACCATTATCTATTAAATATATCTGAGATAAATAAACTTAGACCTAATCTTGAAAACATCACCAAGTCTGGTAACAGTAATCAAGCCAATTTGTTATCCTGTGGATACATTAATCAAATGGACCTCTCGGGTCCTGTATTCTTTTAAAAAGCATGATCCCATTTTTAACATAAACATGCTGCAGTGAAGAATCATCAGTTTTTGTTTCTAAAATGAAGAAAACCAACCAGAATTAACCTAATTCTCTGACATATTTAAACTCAGTATTGTTCATATCCCCTCTGGCCGTCAATAACTTCCTTTGTACTCTCACGTAAGGCCTTTTCTGTCTTTGCTCCACTGGTTCAGCCAGACATAAACAAATTCTTTTTTCCTTTCTCTTCATTATTCCAGTCTCTTGCTTTCCCTTTTGCTTCTCAGACAACATAAAAATTTCCAAAGTCTTTTTTTGTGATTTCTTCCAGCAATCCAGAACATTAGAACATTGCATAGGTATAATATTCTAAATAAGAGTATACGTATATACATATATATATGGTTTTGAATTTGCATCACCATATAAAAACCTGTACCAATGTGAAACATTTGAGACTAGCAGCGGTTTTCTTTATCCTAATCAATAATTATTTGTAACCAATGCCCTTAAATGATGACAAGAATTTGTAACCCATTGAATACAAATGACCAAAATCCATGTTGTTCCCACCCCCCCCCCATGTGGGGAAAAAAAAGTATAATTTTCCCAAACATAATGTATCTTTGACTTTTATTTTAAAGTTAAAGCCTTACAAAATCTACAGGCTGGTTCCATTTCACAGTATTCCCAGGCAGCGTCAGGACAGGAACAGAGCTGGCCATCAGCAAAGACCTTGACAGTATCACAAAAACGGAAATTGTATCATAGAGAAGAACTTAGCTTAGGAAGGAAGAGAGGGGGACCAGTGCTGGTGGGCACAGGATGTGCACTTGGCAGTCCTGCAAGACAGACTGTTGACCCCTCCAGCCAAAGCCCAGATTCTCTGTTCGGTGTTTCTGCCGCTTATCAGCTGTAGGCAGTTAGTTAACTTCCCACCATCCGGCCCCCCATCGGTCAAGCCTCTTTCCCGTTGTTTTTCTCTTGGAGAGTTTTTCTTTCCAAACAATAACCCCCGAGTCATCAGCTTGGGTCCAGAAGTCCTGGAAATGATTCAATAAAATGCCCCAGGGGGAGGGAAAGGTTGTTTGCTCATCCTTTTCAGGAAAATGAAGGAGTTGAGTCAACTGAAACAAACAGCAGTGACAGAGACAACCAGGTACCGGTGCAGAGCGGGGACGATGGGGTATCTTGCTCCCAAGCAAGTTCCAGCCCTCAAATGACCTTTCTTGGTGCTTGCAAGCTCTTCTTGGAAGTGCAACCTGATTACCCCAGCTCAATCGAGGGGGTCCCAAGTTCCTGCAGCGGTGCAGTCAGAGAGACACATGCCATAAGCCCTTCTAGTGCATCCACCTAAGCACTCAGGGCCTGGGTTTAGCCAGCTCAAGCTTCCCAGCATCCCAGAGACATGAACACACGCCAGTAACATAGTAACAGTCAACACAGGCTAAGATAAAGACAAAGAGGCTCACTCACTGGCCAGGTGGTCCTCCTAACACTCAAGGTGTAGGTGTCCCTGGGGCGGGGCGATTCCCACACAATGTACCACATGTTAGGGTCCTGGAGAAGCCCCACAAAAGACCACCATGCACGTAAGCAATCAGCAAGAGCATTTATTATTCCAGCATGTTGGGGCCCACCATCCTACACAAAGGCAACCCTGAGAGGGATGTGTGGGCTCCCCAGCAGAAGGGGAGCTCCTAGGGCAGTTAGGTCATCTTAGATATGATTGGCTTAAGCAAGTGGCAATCATATTGTTGCATTCTAATTGGCCAGAGTTAGTGAGGAATTGGTTATGGCTACAGTTTTCCATTTTGGGGCAGACCTGGACAAGTCCCAGGTCCTGTCCTTGAGCTGCTGTGGAGGCTAGCTGGCCTCATATGTGCTGACTGTGGGGGTTAACTCAGTGGGCCTGGCTTGGTGCATCCTATCTCCCTTGTCCCTGTTGCCAGGGGCACCAGCGATTATTGGCCCTTTGTTTGCGACTCTTTCAGAAATTGTTTGGTCTGTCTCAGGAAACTGAAATTGAGGCCTGATTTCTCAGAGAAGATTGAACAGCCTGTTATGTCATCTGCTCAACCTCACCTGTAAACCGAGACAGCTCATTTGTTTCCTGGCTGCCCAGACCCGAATAATCACACAGAAACTATATTAATTCCAACACTGTTTGGCCAACAGCTTAGACATATTCCTAGCTAGCCCTTACATCTTAAACTAACCCATTTCTATTAATCTGTGTCTCACCACAAGACTGTGGCCTACTGGTAAGGTTCCAGCGTCCTCTCCTTGGTAGCTACATGGCATCTCCGTGACTGTCTTCTCTCTCTCCATATCTCTTCTAGTCTGGCTAAATTTTGCCCTGCCAAAGGCCAAAACAGCTTCATTCATTAACCAAATAGGAGCAACACACGTAGAGAAGGACATCCTATGTCATTCACCTGCTTATCTTGACAGCCTTTGCTCATTTTTGGGTTTAACACTCACATTATGTCACTTCCAGGCAGAACAACAGCATTGCACCATTCCCAGTGGTGTCATGCTGGGTACCCCAAGGGGTTGTCAAACAGATAGCTATGACACTAAGGAGTTGCATTTCCCACTCAGGCTCTTTGGCAGGTTCATGCCCTAAATTCTTTCTTCTGCTGTTGGGACAATGTCTCCCTTGATTGATTCTTCAGTGGAGTCAAATATTTAGGAAGGAAGGGATTGATTATATTTTGTTTGTTTTATTTAGAATTTGTCTGTGGAGACTAAGAGAGGGGAAATAGGGAAGAGTGTTGAACAGGGCTCTGTATTCTTATCCTGTGAACATCAGGGATTTCAGCTGTGGGGCTCTTTTGTTCTCCTTTATCCGACTTAGAGGAGCTTGGCAGACTGAGTGGCTGGAGAGAGCCTCTTCTAGGAGGACCTGAATTCTCCTCTAAGAGACAGCTAATGAGCTGTACCATGTGCACATTTTCATTGTACCTACAGCTATTATATCCTCTCCCAAAGGACACAGAAACCGTTGCTATTTCTGGGCAGAATGTGATGTCCTTAGGGTGAGGTTAGGGCAAAACTTCCCCCAAATTACAATCACACTTGGATTTCGGAGCATGCAGAGGTCTTGGGGGTTGCTCTTAGAATTTGGAAGAGATTGTTGGCTGTTTGGAATTTCTGGCATTAATTGACTCCATTTTTAGTTGTGTACGCAGATGCCATAATATAAACATCTTGGTTAGTTTCCAGTATAGTGAACTGCGGGCATACTGACGTTCTAAGCAGTCAATGAGGGTACCTGGGGGCGGCCCCAGGAAGCTACCTTCTCGGTCCACTCATGGGCATCCTTTGCCTGTTTTTTTTCTTCCTTCCTTCATCTCGCTGCAGTGGACACAGATGTAATGGCTAGAGTTCTACCCACTGAACTGGAAAGATAGGGACGTCGCCTAAAAAAAGGAAGCCTAGCAAGAAGCCTGGGTCCCTGGGGATCGTGAAGAGCATGGTTGTCACTTCAAATGACCTTCCTACAGTCATTCATGTGTGAGATGCCACTGCCAAGCTAGTATGGCTGCAGGTCTTCAGTCACAGCTGACCTGGATTTAGACAAATACATGTAGGCTTCAGGAATTGGGGGAGGGTCATTCATTCTATTCTTGATATACAGGGAGCTTCAAGTGTATGTATGTATGTATGTATATGTATACACATGTATGCAAGTATATATTGCATATATACACATATATTCATATATATATATATTGCATATGTATTTTTTCAATTTTTTTTCTTTGCCCGATCTGATGTGCTTTTTAACTTAATATTGAATTGCTCAGAAATATTTATGCCACACTATGGTGTGGGAGGTCCTTCTGTCTATGTGTTACTTTTTTTGGTCAATGAATAAAGAACTGCTTTGAGCCTATAGCAGGGCAGAACTTAGGTAGGCGGGGGCCTGTTCACCTCACTATCTGACTGCAGAAACTCAGTGGCCTAGACCTGTATTAATCAGGGATCCCTAGAGCAGTGGTTCTCAACCCATGGGTCACAACCCTTTGGGGATTGCATATCAGTTATTCTACCTATCAGATTTACATTACATATATTACATTCATAGCAGTAGCAAACTTACAGTTATGAAGTAGCAACAAAATAACTTTATGGTTTGGGGTCGTCACAACATGAGGAACTGCTTTAAAGGGTCAAAGTATTAGGAAAGTTGAGAACCACTGCCCTAGAGGAAACAGAACAGATAGACTGAATATGTGTTCATTCTATCATATATGTATGTATACACATGTGTATATATATAATGTATATAGTTATATGAGGCTTTATTAATTAAAGTGGATTACTGGCTGTGGTCTGGGTAGTCCAACAATGGCTGTCTCCTGACGGCAAGACCAAGCATCCATGAGACTGAGCGTCTCAGCAGTTCCAGTCTGTACTATGGTCCCAGGGAAGTCCTAGAGAGCTGCTCATATTCAGTCTATGTTGGAATCCTGAAGAAGCATGTTCTAATATTAGTGAAAGAACGCCTCAGCAGTAGCAGAGATGAACTTGCCAGCAAGAGTAAGAGCAAGCAGGCAAAAGCTTCCTTCTTCCATGTTCTTTTGCATGATCCAGAAGGTGTGGCACAGATTTAGGGTGGGTCATCCCATGTCAAATAATTTAATTAAGAAAATCACTCACAAATGTGCCCCGACTGTTGGGTTTTAGCTTATTCCAGAAGTAACTGAATCGACGACTGAAATCTGCATTGTACCCCCATCCTCAGTCTTCCCAGTCAGAGCCCTACCTTTTACATAATGGACTTGTCATGAGAACTCATATTGTACAGAACTTCATGACTCTTAAATCTAATCCTAGATTCGATTCCTCTACTTTTCTGCCCTGTGACTACAGGAGGTTCTTTACATAATGCTAGATAAATCCTCTGGTATTCACTACCTGACTTAGTAATTAATCACCTACATGCCTTTTGTTATATCGCTCTAGTATAGTAGTTGCCCCCAGCAACAGCCAGCCATCTCCATTTAACTACAGCTTTCTCTGACCTCAAATGCCTCATTATTTTCTAACTGAATCTTATCCTAACTTCTCCACTGGCGAAAAGTTCCAACATTTGCAGCTTCAGCACTTCAGGGACTAAGAATACCTCTACAGTTAGTCATCTGGTTTCAAATAGCCATCTAAGAACCTCTCCACCCAGCCAGACCCTGCACCTTGTTCTCCAGGGTCTAGCCCTCCACGCCATGCCTCTGAAGCTCCCAGATCTAGCCCAGGTCCCACATACAGTACCCCAGCTTTGTCCACACCCCTGCCTTCAAAACACAATCAACCTCTAGTCTTCCACTAGGACCCATCCTTGACACACAGGCCCCTCCCACACCAACATCTCCAGCTACCCCCACACTCCAGGCTTAGACTAGGACTCACATGCTGCACACCAG
Source organism: Bramus lutescens (assembly GCA_001685075.1). Classification (NCBI taxonomy): domain Eukaryota; kingdom Metazoa; phylum Chordata; class Mammalia; order Rodentia; family Cricetidae; genus Bramus; species Bramus lutescens. Next base: position 322,972 of record LOEQ01000188.1, on the reverse strand, counting down.
GGTAGTCCCCTCTGACTTCATTTCACCCAAGTCACTTCTAATCTTTAGACCCAACCTGCCTGGACATCCTCTCTTCTGCCCCAACCTTTTCTGACCATTTCAGACTAACAAGAGAAGTCCACATGCCCAGAACTTATAAAAAAAAAAAGAAGTATAAACATTATGAAAGATCCAGACAGTCAACACCCCAATCCTGTAGAAATGGTTGTCAGTGAGGATTATGTAAGAATTACACAAAAGAACAGTCATGAAGTTCATCAAAGGACTCAAGAAGATTAAAGATGACACAATAAAACTGATTAATGAACTTAAAAAGAACTCAAAGAAAATATATGCCTGAGAGGTGTCCAAAAACACACAACATTAGGCTGATGGGAATGACAAGAATAAGCCAGGACTGGAAACAGAGTTCAGTAAGGATATAGAAATGTTGAAGAAGACTGGGCTGGAATGAAGATGGAATTGAAAAGTCCAACAGCCAAACTAAAAAACTTGAAGGAAAGTCTAAGAAGTAGTATGAAGTAAGCAAAATATAAAATATCAGGACTTAAAGATAAAGTAGAGAATATAGACAAAAAACAAGAAATATGAAAAGTTTAATAACACATAGGAAATGTAGGACTCCAGGAAAAGGCCAAACCTTTGAATTATAGGCATAGATAAGGGAAAAGAATTCAAAGTCAATGGCATAGAGCAGATCTTTAACAATAACATGGAAGAAAAATTTCACAAACTAAAGAAAGACACACCCATACAGATACAAGAAACATACAGAACACCAAATAGACAAGACCAGAAAAGAAATTAACCATGGCACAGTTAAAACACTAAGTATACAGAACAAATAAAACCTCAAGAGAAAAACCCAAATCACATATTAAAAAGAACCCATCAGAGTAGCAACTGATTTATCAATGGAAACTTTGAAAGCCAGAGGAGCCTGAAGTAACACATTCCAAGTCCTGAAAGAGCATGAGGACCAATCTAGACTAATATACCCTGCAAAACTATCCACCACAGTTGAGGGAGAAAGAAGAAATTTCTGATATGAATAGCCTTTAAATTTTTATATTTAACAAATCAAAACTAAAGAAAATACAGAAAGCAATATTTTGGAATGTGCATAGTTATTTGACTGTGGAGAGAAACACAAAAACATAATCACTAAAGCACAAGATACCACTGAGAAGACAAACACCACCACCAAAAATTAACAACACAGTGGACAAAATTTACACACATATTTTAATAACAATTTTTAATATTCACGGCCTCAGTTCTTCAGGCCATGACACAAGCTGCCTGAATAGATGAAGAAATAAAATACACCAATCTGTTGTCTCCAAGAACCACATCTCAGCCTTAAAAATGGCACCACCTTAGAGTAAAAGGATGGACAAAAGTATTCCAATCTAATGGCACCAGGAAGCAAGAGGACATCACTGTCCTAACATCTCACAAAATAGACTTCAAACTAAAACTGATCAAAAGAGATAAAGAGACACTTCATTCTAATCAAGGAAACAATTAACCAGAAGGGCATTGCTTGCTCCCCAAATCATACTCCCCAAACTCTGGGGCACCTGATTTCATTAAACACATACTACTTTTTGTTTAATGACAGACACAGATTAATATCAATCCATTAGTAGTAGGTGATTTCAATAATCCATTTATCCAACAGATAGATCATGGGGACAAAAAAGAAATGGAAAAACATCAGGATTAATCACAACGTACATTACATAAACTTAACAGATATCTACAGAATGGTCTAACAAAGCACCAATGAATAAACATTAATTACTCAGCAGCTCATGGAAGACCACATCCCAGGACACAAAAGAAATCTTTACTATTTTAAAAAGATTGAAATAACTCTGTCTCCTATCTGACCACAATGTAATAAAACTTAACATTGACAGTAAAGCCATCTCTAGTAAATACCTAAAGCCATGGAGAACTTAATATTGACAATAAAGCAATCTCTAGTAAATACCTAAACCCATGGAGATGAAACAACTCATTTCTTAATGACAAATCGTTCAAAGAAGACATCAAGGAAAAAATAAAAAATTTCCTGGAACTAAATGAAAATGTAAATACAATGCAACAAAACCTCTGGAACATACTTAAAGCAGTCCTATGAGGGAAATTTATAGTTCTAAGTGCCTGCATTAAAAAAAATAAGAAAGAGAGCATATAAATGTCTTGATGATGCAACTCAAAAACTTGGAAAAACAACAAGTTGATGGCAATAAATAATAAAACATCAAGGCAAATAAAATGGAAATAAAAAACAAATAATCAAGGAATCTAAGGGTTGGGTTTTTTGGCAAGATAAGCAAGATTGACAGACTCTTGAACCAATCCCAATAGAAAGAAAGAGAGAAACAAAATTAACAGAATCAGAAATGAACAGCTAAACATTATAACACACAACAAAGAAATTTAGAAATTTATATTCTATTAAATTGGAAGACCTAAAAGAAGTGGGTGAATTTCTAGATTCAGCCAAACCACCAAAATTAAAACCAGAAGTCAAAAGCCTAAAAAGACCCTTAACAAATGAGGAGCTTAGAGAAGTAATAAAAACATCTACTCAAAAAAATGCCCAGGCCAGATGGACTCAGCAAAATTCTATCAGACTTCCAAAGAAGATCTATTGTGGTATTTTATTTGTGTTTTAATAAATAAAGCTTACCTGAAGATCAGAGTGCAAAGCTAGTCAGTCATACAGGCCAGGCGGTGGTGGCACATACCTTTAATCCCAGCAGCCACACTAGTTAGTTTTAGAGGCCAGGCGGTGGTGGTACATGCCTTAAATCCAGCACTAGAGAGAAATATAAGGCAGGATGAGACAGGAGCTCACTGCTTTTCAGTCTGAAGATTTCATAGAGGCAAAAGCTCTCTCGTGGCTTGGTTGCTTTGCTTCTCTGAACTTTCAGCTTGAACCCCAGTATCTGTCTCTGGGCTTTTATTGCTCATGCAACATTAGTCTATAGCCAGGCCTTCTTAAACAGGAGGAGGAAGATGAGGAGAAGGAGGAAGTGACAGAACAAGCACTCTCCGAACTCCTTCTTTCACTCCAACACCCAAATCAGGTAAAGACGCAAAAGAAAAAGAAAATTACAGCCAATATCCCTGATGAACAGAGATTCAAAAATGCTCAATAAAATATTTTCAAATAGAATATGGACATGCATAATACAAAAATTATCCACCATCACTAAATTGGCTTTCTCCCTGAGGTGCAGGACTGGTTCAACATACACAAGACAAGAAGGTAATAAACTACATAAATGGACTTAAAGACAATCACATGATCATCTCAATTGATGCAGAAAAAGTCTCTGACAAAACCAACATGCCTTAATGATAAAAGCTCAGAGAATGCAGGGCTAGAGAGAACATGTCTCAACATAATAAAAATCTATATATGAGAAACCCACAGCCAACATCAACCTAAGCAGAGTAAACTTGAAGCACTGAAGTCATGAGACAGGGATGTCCACTATCCCTACTCTTTTCCAATACTGTACTCAAGACACTAGCTGGAGCAATAAGGCAAGAAAAGAAAATTAAAGGGATATATATATCTCCATATATATGGAAAGAAGTTAAACTATTCCTATTTGTAAATGACATCATACATTAGAGATCCCAAAAATTATACCAGAAACTTCTAGAAATTTTAGATAAATTCAGTAATGTGGCAAGATTCATAACCAATTTGCAAGAACCAATAGCTTTTCTATACACCTAAGGTCGATTTTGTTATACTGTGTATATGTATTTCTTCTCTTGCTTAAGGTTTCATGTTTATACAGCTCATTTAAAAATGTAATGTATAGTTAAGAAATATAGATTAATAGTCATCTGTAATAATCAAACTTTTTATTATGTTAGTTAGGTTTTCTAGATATACAGAGATAAATTTCAGATGGTTAGGTATTCTTCAAACCTTTCAAAGACCTATAAAATGGCATTTAAAATATTTTAAGAACTTAGACTTTTCTCAGCAGTGAGACATGTCTGTTTCAGGCAGCACCAATCTACTTCAAGAGGTTGATGGGCATTGAAGAAACTTGTTATGGAATTTGCCTTCACTGTGACAAGGCTAACCATTTGGGCAAGAAACTGCTCTTGCCTGGATTTCTTGATGGTATGCTATATAAACTGGATATATATATATATATAGAGAGAGAGAGAGNTGGATATATATATATATATATAGAGAGAGAGAGAGAGAGAGAGAGTGACTTCCAAACTTGCCTAAAAGTGAGCCAGCCCTTCAGGGTTCCTGCTTCATGAAAGAGTCTCCCAGACACTCTGCAGGACACAGAAGAAAGTGACTGACAAACTGCCAATATAGGTGAAACAGTCTTTGAAATTTCTTGCCTCATGGAAAAGTCTGCTGGATACTATGGGCCTATAGTCTGAAGCTGGATGCCCCAACACTACAGAAGCACTTTGGGTATCTGTCTAGGCAGCAAGATGTCTCTGTCAATTCTAGAGTTTTGGAACTTGCTTACAATGCACTTCCTGTTTACTTAGGTAATATTATACAGACTAAGCAGGGTGTATTTACATGTTTAAGAATATATGTATATATACATATATATTAACAATATATGAAAAAAGAGGCCATGAATTGAAAGAGAGCAAGGAGGGGGTTATATATGAGGGCCCAGAGGGAGTAAAGGGAAGGAGGAAATGATGCAACTATATTGTAATCTCAAAAAATTCAAATACATAATTTTTAAAAAACCCATCTTAAAATTTGTTCCCTTGAATGACTTGTTAGCAGCTCTCTTAGGCCAGGATCCCTCAGAAAAGCCTCTGAGGTCTGGATGCCCACACAAAATCTTCGGGTGGATGTCTTTCTGGTGAATGCGCTTGGGAACTACAGTTGTGAGGGAGTTAAGAGAGTGAGGCGGACAGAAAGAGGATGCTGGACTGCGGTACAAACACTAAGGAAGCTGTCCCCGTAGGAGCTCAGGAGGCCCTTCAGGGGTGTCCTGATTGAATGTTCACACCCACTTTGGGCTTTTGTGTATATATATATATATATGTCGTCCCTTGGAAAGGAAGGAGGCACTGGACATGGCTTCTGCCATGGCAATACCCTTGGAGCAACTTCAGATCTTATCTCCTCCCGTGTACGCCCAGCAGCGGGGATCTTGAAGACGGAGTCCAGGTCGCTCTGACTTGGAACCAGCGTTGCTTTAATCAGATTTTATCTCCAGTTTTTCTATTCATGAGAAACTTGAAGCTCCCTGCTGTTGCTCACCTGGGGCTCTCATCCGCGTATGGTGTCCATTGTCTCTAAACTCTCCAGGTCCTTCCTGTTGGTCTTCTAGAACTCACAATTTATAGCCACAACACCTGGAGTCTCTCATGTTCCCTGTATGTTCATTCACCTTGGCAAAAATCCTTAGGGAATCTTATCAGGGCTCCAAAGAATAGCTCATCTGCCAGCTTCTGAAAACCCGAGAAGTATGACCAGTCAACTGTGAGGGCTGAAGTATCACCGGGGGTTTTGGGTGTAGGAACCCTGCCAGTTTAGGATGGTTGCACTGGATAATCTGGCCTCCCGACACTGTCACAGGACCACATTTGCAATGTCATCTTTTCTAAAGCCCTGAGTTGCATGTTTCTGTAATTTAGATCTAGAATGTCCTCTGAAGACCCACGTACTAAAAGCTTGGTACCGGGTGTGACCCTTTGAAGCCTAAACGGTAAGACACAGTAGGATATCTTAAGGCATGGGTGCTGTGCCCGTGAAAGGAATGTTGGGACCGTCCCCAAATCTGCTGCACTCCCTCCATTTCCTCCAACCTGCCCATGAGTTAAGCAGCTTTGGTGCATCACCCTCGTGGTGTGCTGCCTTACGGTGGACCCAAAAGCTACTTGGTTACAGACTGAAATCCCCCCAAACTGAGACAAAGTGACCCTTTCTCTTCTTATTCGGTTGGTTATTCCAGGCACTTGCAGTCGTAACAGAAAGCTGATTAAAGAAGTAATTCTTTATTGCATGGAAGTTGCCTCCGGACCTTTCTAGAGGTATAATTAGAAAGAGGAAAGCGGGTGTTTAGACGCGCACAAACAGACAAGAAGGCAGAGGAGGTAGCATGTGCCGTGTGCAAATGAGGATGTTTGTCCTGCGTCTCACAGAGGGAGCTGTCCACTACAGGTGGAGGGCCCACCCGTGTCCTGGAGGCCACCCTTTACATTTCACCATCTTCCCGGTGACTGTCTTTTCACTGCTGTCCTCCCAAGGTCTGTCGCCTCATCTTCTTCTCAGCTGGTGTCCGTAATGCCCTCATGGGAGACATCAAACATCAGACAAGGTCCAGGAGCAGCAGCGCAATGCAATAGCTGTGTAGCCCAGAGGCCAGAGGGCTCCTATTCAAAACTCAGTCCCCTATCTTATTTTTAGAGTAAAATAAGACCAAAGCAGACAACAACAGCAATGCAATAGTATTTTTAGCATGCCGAGAGGCCTGGTTCAGATCCTCTGACCCCATCTCAAGTTTCTCTGCCCGGCTCATTCTGCCACAGCAAATTGACTTTCTTGATGTCCTCTCTTCTTGCCAGAGAAGCTTTTACCTTGGGGCCTTTGCGTGTCCTGTTCTGTGTACTCATTTCCCTCAGCTACCGCACAATCTCCTCCTTCCTCTTGTTCCGCCTACTTCGATACCTCTCTGTTGGAAGAGCCCTTCTCTAACTCATGGGCACGCAACATCAGTAATCGCCATCTCCACATCCCCTTCCCCGCCCTAACTGCACTTTTACAGCACAGTTGCCATCTGACTCTGTATACATTTGTTATTTGGTTATCTTCTCTTGGAATATAAATTAAGATTTTTATCTTTTATTTTATTTTTTAAATGTATATGAATGTTGGCTTGCAATGAACATCTGTGCAAACTTCTGGAGGCCAGAAAAGGGTGTGGGATGCCCTGGGACTGGACTGGAGTTGTAGAGAGTTGTGGGCCACAGTGTGAGTGCTGGGAATTGAACCCTGGTACTCTGCAAGAACAGCCAGTGCCATCTCTCCGGCCCCAAGGTTTTGAAAGTAGGTACTTGGGTTGTTCTCCCTGCTGTTGGGTCTGTAGAACACAGAGCAATGTCTGGATATAGGAGATATTCAATATATTGTGAGGAAATGAACACTCTAGTTTAATGTCTCATTTTAGACTCCCTATTCCAAACACCTCATGTCTGTCGTGTTGGAGACTAGTCGAGGTCTTTACTAAACTTCTAGTGTTGTTGTGGAATAGCAGTTGAAGACGCATTACATTTGTTTATGATGTGGAACAGTTGCTTAATGTTGCAAAGATGTGTTGCATTCTTTTGTGTTGCGTATATCTGTGAAGCTGTGTTACTTTGCCTGTCTAAAACACCTGATTGGTCTAATAAAGAACCGAATGGCAGAAGAAACAGGCAGGGCTGGCAGGCAAAGAGAATAAATAGGAGAACTCTGGGAAGATGATATTGAGGAGCAAATAAAGGAGGAGAGAGGACATCAGGGGCAGCCACACAGCTACACAACCAGCCACAGAGTAAGAAGTAAAGAAAGGACTATAGAATACAGAAAGGTAAAAGCACAGAGGCAAAAGGTAGACAGGATAATTTAAGAAAAGCTGGCTAGAAATAAGCCAAGCTAAGGTCAAGTATTTATAAGTAAGTGTCCATGTATTTATTTGGGAGTTGGATGGCGGGCCCCCAAAGAGCAAAGAGAGAAAAAAAAAAACCAACTGCCTAGTGTCTACATAAAACCACAGGTCTCATTTGAAAGGGGATAAGAGATAGTTTATTCTGCAGCCATTATGAGTGACCACTGGACCAGAAACACAGATTTAGGCCACCCAAATTCCATATTCCAAAGTGGAAGCTGTTTCACTGTTTATAGAACAAAGAAAGTCATACACCAAGGCAACTTTAAAATGCATTAGTGTGTACGTAAGAAGCGGGTACAGAGAGATGCAGGAGTTATTTTTAGTCCCAAGATGCTATCTGGTGACATTCTTAGCTCCTGGAGTGGCAGAAACTAGTGTTCTGCTCAGTTGATAACTTAGAAGAGCTTTCTTTTTTATTAACACAAAGTTTTAGTTCAGATAGAGTGGGGCAAGTCATGCCTGTTCCAGAAGCTAAAACCAGCCCAAGATAAAATAATTAGCCTCTGAACCTACAAAATTCCAATCTCTCCACAGTATTGAGACTCAAACCAGTTCATAAGTCTCTGCAGGAAATTTTGTTCACAGCGAGACACAGCTTCTTTTCAGGAGTCTTCGTTCACACGGGCTGTATCTGCAGCATCTCAGGATGAATGGCTGGAAAATGAAACAGTAAGTACCATAGAAATCGCTTCCTGTGAGAGAGGGCTTTTGCTTTCCACTAGATGGTGCTGTTGAGCAGTTCCCATAAGCATTGCAAGTTGAGGTTTCACTTTTACTCACTGGAGAATAATTCACGTGACCAGTAGTGCTTTCCTAAACTAACATGTTTTATACATTTAGGCAGACTTTTATGGGGGCTCTTGAGATTTGTGGGTGGCAAAATTTGGGTTACTTTCTTTAGTAATAGGCAGAATGAATAGGCGGATATTAGTAATAGAATTTCAACAATCGTTATGCATCTGACACCTCATAAACTGTGTGTGTGCATGTGTGCTTATGTGCATGTGTGTCTGTGTTTGTGTGCCAGATATCTGCCTTTACCACTCAACATCTTCTTTTTTTTTTTTTTTGAGACAGTATTTCTTCCTGAAACGGGAACTTACCTGGCCAGCGAGTCTGGGGAACCCTGTCCTCTGCCTCTCAACTATACATGTATGCATCACAATGTCCAGCTTTAAATGAGTACTGGGGATCAGACTCAAGTCCTCGTGCTTACAGAGCATCCATTTTACTGACAGAGCCACCTCCCAGTTCCTTGTTCTCTATAAATTTCAAAAATTGAGATGTGGTCTTCTTTTCTTTTTTATTGCAGGGTTTCTATTTATTTATTTATGTCCATTAGAGTTTTGCCCTGGGTGTTGGGTCCCCTGGAACTGGAGTCACACACAGTTGTGAGCTGCCAGGCTGTGCTGGGAATTGAACCCGAGTTTTCTGGAAGAGCAGTCAGGGGTGCTCTTAACTATCAAGCCATCTCTCCAGCCCTGAGATGTGGTCTTCTTACGTAGCACAGGATGAAATTTGAAATTTATGCCCCGGCAATGCTGAGGCGTGCTTGGGAAGCCCATAGATGGTGGTTCTGTTGAACTTGTCCATATGATGTCTAATGCTGAGGACGGCTGACCAGGTCTCTTCCTCAAGAGGGCTCCAGATCTCATTACAGATGGTTGTGAGCCACCATGTGGTTGCTGGGAATTGAACTCAGGACTTTTGGAAGAGCAGGCAGTGCTCTTAACCTCTGAGCCATCGTTCCAGCCCACAGACAAGACTCAAATTCATGATCAGCCTCCCAAATGCTGAGATCGTAGGGATGTACCCAGCTGGCTTCTGACACCCTTTCTCAGACTGCAAATGATCTGTGTGACAGGGAAGTGTATACATCATCCTTCATCAAAGAAGCTCGTTTGTGTAACAGACGGAAAGCAAAACTACCGCAGTGGTTCTCAACCTGTGGGTCACGACCCCCTTGGAGTCAAACCACCTTTCCACAGGGGTTGCCTGAGACCATCAGAAAACACAGATATTCACGTTTATGATTCATAACAGTACCAAAATTACAGTTATGAAGTAGAAATGAAAATAACTTTATGGCTGGGGTCACCACCACATGGGGACCTGTATTAAAGGGAGGTTGAGAGGGCGCTACAGAATGCCCCGCCTGGTCAGAATGCAGAGAACAACCAGCTGTGAGGAGCAGCACCTAAGGCCTGGGGAACATGTGGAAGAGGGCTCAGGAAGCCCAAGGAGTCTGCAGCAAGGCTGAGTTTGCTAACTATGACCGGGAATCTCTAACCGTGAAATCTAAACCATATGGCTGCTTCAACAAGACCTGAACAGTGACAGCACCAACTGACATGTGAGGGTGGACGGGGCCCTACCGTAGGGCTCCACCCCTCAGGGAAGAGCTATAGACTACCAAGAAAGGGGGGATTAGACTTCCCCAGGCGTGAGCACCCTAAGTTGTTATTCAATCCCAAGTGGTCAGTTCTAAAATATATATATACACAAGTGCAGCAATTCTTTCTCTGTCTGTCAGTCAGGCATATTATCAATTACGAAAGCTCGGTCTATAGCTTAGGTTTGTTCCTAATCAGCTCTCATAACTTAAATTAGCCCGTTTCTATTAATCTACACTCTGTCACGTGGCTCTACCTATCTTCCATCTTGCACCCCCAGTTTCCTCTCCATGTCGCCTGGCTTCTCCTGGCCCTCAGTTCATCTTTCTCTTCCCTCTTCTTCCAGAAACCCTGGAAATCTTATTTACATCTCCTGCCGAGCTCTTGGCTGTTCAGCATTCTATTGAATTAATCACAGCAATATATCTTCACAGAGTATACAAATATCCCACAACATACAAGCAACACTAAATGGACTCAGCAGGTTTGAGCTGTATATTTATTCACACAAATACTTGTAATAATAATAAAATAAGAATAACAGGGTGTTTGGGCTGAGGTCATTCAGAGATTCACCCATCTGATTCAAGTCTTGGTTTCAGTAAATCAGAGGCTTCTTATTACAAAGAGACTATCCAAGACCAAGTCAGGAAGAGTTCTCTAGGTAAGGCCTCGGCTATTGTTCGCAAAAGGAGGATAAAGGAGTAAAAAACCATAAAGTTAGAGTTTGGGGGAGTCGCATTAGCTCATATCCTGGCTAGGTGCAGGCAAGTCTTGACTTTGTAACAGGCATACAGCAGGTACCTCAGGCACCCAAGCAAGCAAGCATTTCATACAAAAGTAGGATTTACCAGTCAGTCTGTTTAATCTTGTGACCCATTACCTTGTAGGAATAGCTGAGGCAGTGAAACATTTTTGCGACAATCAACAGTTTTCTTTTTAAGACTAGTCCACTTGCACCACAAAGTGATCCATCTCAGGTCAGATGACAGGGTGCATTCAAAGTAGGGACAACTCCCCCATAGCTTATCTAAGCTAAAACCAAATGTTTTTACAGGCATAGTGCAGTAAATTTATCCCCTAAGAATAATGCTCACCACCACGGAGGCCATGATTGTGAAAGGGAGAGGATGGAATAGAGGGTTGGAGAAAGGATATGGAAGGCGGAGGGAGCAATTATATTTTAAAATATTAGGAATCTAACACAAAGCATACAAAGAATATTCAATACATGCGTAGGGTAGACACAATGCAAATATAGTACTTACTTATGAAATTCCCAACAAAATCTAACAAAACCAATAATAGAAATGTGGAAAAAAACCAAAAAAGGATATTCAAACACAGGGGAAATGTATGAAATCTCTGTAATCTTCTTGTGGCTCTTGTTCAACCATAAGAGCAAGCAGAGCAGGGCTAGGATTAAAGCCCAGACATGTGCTTAGCATCTGCCAGGCCCTTGACTTGATTCCAATGAGCGCACACACAAACACACGTGCACATACATATGCACACACGTGCTGGAAAGAGAGTAAGTGAGTGAACAAGAGAGAGCATAATACCACTTAGATATGTAAAGCTCCATTAATTATTCTTATGTGAGCCGTGAAAAGATGATTTTAAAATCTGGCTGAGAATTTACAATTAATTAACAGTGGCATTTCTGGTTCTTTCTATAGTGATGATTTTTCTGTTAGACAATCAACTCAGGATGATTTCAGTGTATAATGTCCACGTTAGAGCTATGTAGCAATTTCAGCCTTGATAAAATATGGCAACTAGTTCACTTAATCTCAAGAGGCACTACTTTCAAAGGGAAATGTGGTAGATATAGGTGATTGGATTTGGTAGCTTGCCACACAACTGAAACTTTTACTGAAATTTGAGGGTTCAGCGAATTCCTGCCTTATTGGGGGTTCTAGTGAGACCCTGCTGAGAAATGGCCATTGCCTTTTATTTTCTAGATTAAGCTCCCATTTCCTTTCCTTTTGCTTGCAAGCTGATTTTCATTCCATCATCTAATCACAGCTACTTTCTCCAAGGGCTGAGATGAGAAACTGGAGAGGCATTATTTATACAACCTTGTTGCCTGCATCTATTTGCTTGTGTCAGAAAGCATCTGAGAGAATGGGGAGGCACCCCAAAGAGAAGAGAGAGCAGAACTGGGGTGGTGGTTAGGCTTCCCAAAGGTCCCTGAAGGAGAAGGATGGTAAATGATACAGGAGTAGAAGAACCGACACCTGAGCTTGACTGCCGTGGAGCCGCTGGGAGGGAGGCCTTGAGACAAGCAGCATTCTAGGTACTTCTGGGAGGCCATCTCCCACTATTAGGGGGAGAAAAAGTCGGCAGCAGCATATGAAGCCCAACCCACCCTTCTCCCTTCATCTGCAGCTAATGTTCCCACGACTCGGTGTCTTGCCTGGACATGGGGTAGCCGGAACTCTGAGCAGGACATTAACAGCTGTTTGCTGAGCAGCTGGCAGGCAAGGTTGCCACAGCACAGAGAAGCCTTTCTTTATCCACGGAGGGAGAAGGCAGTTGCTATGAGTGGAGCCTTGTTTTGCCTGTCATAGCCCAGTTGTGTGGAACCTCTGCATAGCACACCAGAGAGAACGAAGGAAGGCACAAAGAACAATAGCCTCAAATGCTAGTGTGCCTTTGGTGTCCTGTGAAGTGACACCACCTGACTGTGTCTGCTCAATTCCAAGACTAGTGTTGGCTTGGGCAAAGAGGTAGATTGAGAAGAGTCTTGAAGGGATAGTATTGGTGAACTAGATGGAATAATTGCAAAAGTAAGTAACTGCCAAACTTGAAAATTTGCACACTTTTGATTGGGTGTTGTTGTTGCAGACCTTTAATCCCAGCACTTGAGAGGCAGGAGCAGGTGAATCCCTGTGAGTTTCGTAGCCAACTTTGTCTACAGAGTGAATTCCAGGATAGCCAAAGCTATACAGAGAAACCCTGTAGAAAAACAATGCACTTTTGTAGATAAGCAAGAGTAAGAGAAATGAGAAGAGAGAAGGGCATCTTGACATAATTCAACACATTCATAATTACTGATTTTTGTCATAGGACAAGTTCACACTACACTCACTATTATTTCACTATTCTAAATCATCTGTGTGTTCTCACTCACTCAATTCTCATAATAGCCCTGTGCGCAAGTGCTACCCTCTTGATTTTGATGATGAAGCTGAAGCACTGGGGTGTTGACTGAGGTTTCTGTCCCACCCCATCCTGCAGTTGTTCAGTCCCAAAGAAATACACAGGGGTCTACATTAATTATAAACTGATTGGCCTATTAGCTCAGGCTTCTTATTAACTCTTATAACTTATATTAGCCCATAATTCTTGTCTGTGCTAGCCACATGGCTTGGTACCTTTCTTGGCAAGGCAGTCACGTCTTGCTTGCTCTGTGTCTGGCTTCTGTGTCTGGTGACAACTGCAGACTGACTCTTTCTCTTTTCCCAGAATTCTCCTGTTGTCATTGCCCCACCTCTATTTCCCCACCTGATTGCTCAGCCTATGCTTCCTGGCTGGCTATCGGCCAGTGTTTATTTAAAATATAAATGACAGGGTAAAAGACCATTGTCCCACAGCACTCCCCCCCTTTAAAAACAAAACAAAACAAAACAAGAACTCTGAATCTAATACCCTTTGTTTAACTTTTCTCCTGACCATTATACATAACAACTTGTAACCAACATTCTAAACAAAGGCAAACATCCATAATCCATTTTTTGGGGGGAATATGGGCATAGTTTTCCAGGCTACTTTTTTCTGATTGGCGGCACTGATAATCTTACAGGGAACTAATGAAAATTAAGATTATGGTCAAGCCCTGACTGGAAAATTCTATGAGACTTGATCATCTCAGCTAGCAGTCATGAATCTGTTCTGGATGTAGAACTCAGACATCTGGGCCATGCGTTCCTATCAGAGATTTCTCAGGTGGTCTTCCTTGATCAAACCTGAATTTTCTTAACTCAGA
>LOEQ01000188.1:295905-308876 GCA_001685075.1 Bramus lutescens | reverse complement strand
CTCAGAATGAATCCACAGCCTCTCATTTCCTGTGGAAACAAAAGCAAATCCTCTTCTCCAAAGTAATATACCTTTTTACTTCAATTTTGAAGTCAAGGTATTTTCAAAATACCTATCTTAGATTAATCCAGCAGCATTTATAAACAAATATATTTTAGCAGCTGTTGCTCCTTCCTCAGCAGTCATACAATTCAAAGAGAGCATAATAACATACAGTATCAAGATTCTCTGTGTGTTTTCCATCAGTGGTAGCTGATATAAAAGGACATGGAAGAAGGAAGCCTTTTCTGTTTGCCTGCTTGCCCTTACTCTTGCTGACAAGTCCATCTGCCCTGCTGCTGGGGCATTCCTTCATTGGTATTAAAACCTACTTCTTCAGGATTCCAATGTAAACTGAAGACCAGCTGGGGCATCGAGCCTGGCGGAGTGAACAATTACCAGATTCTTGGCCTTCCCATCATGAGATAACCATTGTTGGATTAGCCAGACCGCAGCCAATGAACCACTCTAATAACCCCCTTTTTAATACATACAGAGCCATACTATCTGTTCTGTTCCTTGACTAATACATAACCGTGCTACCATTACTAGGAGACTGATAATTTTTTTCTGAAAGATTTATTTGTTTGTTTTATGTTAGGTGTGAGTACTGGAATGCATGCACATTTACAATATACATGTGTGGTACCTGTGGAGGACAGAAGAGGGCATCAGATCCTCTGGAAATGGAGTTACAGGGGCTTGTGAGCTGCTGTGTGGGTACCAGATCCTCTGGGAGAGCAGCAAGTGCTCTAACCATTGAGACATCTCTCCATTCCCCAGGACGGGTGATTTTGAGAGCAGATCCATTGCTTTGTTTCTGGAGCAGGATTTACCCACCTGGAACTAGTTCATTGGTTGAGTCTTTTGGGTGTAAGTTTCTGTCACACTTGTTTTGAGTAGATGTTTGGGTCTATACTTGCTTGTAATCTGTTTTACCTGGTTTTGGATTGTGCTGGTGATACCTAGGGATTTGGGAAGGTGGCTGTAGGATAGCTGAGATAGTCCTGTCTCGTTTAGGGGGCACATAGTCTCTGATAAGTTGGTGACACCAGGGTCTGTAGATGTGACTCCTTCAGACTACAAGCATGTGCATGCTGTTCCGCTGTCAAGAGAGGGCTGGGGTGCTGGAGTCAGCTAGTGTGCCGGCTCTTCACCTTGGAAGCAAGCAGACTTTCCATGCACTGTGATATCACGGGTGGTGGGAGTCCAGAGTTAGCTGAGTCCCAGCATCTTGCCTCAGAAGCTGAAGTTTGGTTTTAAATAGAGGAAAAACTTGTGGAAGGGGCAAAAATTGTATATAATTCAGCAAGTTTCTGGGCAAAGTCTTATTGACCACTGTCTCAACTCCGGTTCTTTGGGGTCATTCCATGAAGTCCTTGTTGATTGATGGGAGGAACTGATGCCCCTCACCACCATGTTAGAGAGTGGTCTGCCCTACGAGGCTAGTCTACATCTGGCTTTCAAGACTGTGGCATGTTTAGCATAGCCTTGAAGGAGAACGTGATGGGTTAGGCACCATCGGCTTTTATATAGACATTCCTTGAGTGCTTGATTTGCTTGCAGAGTGAAGCAGAATTGTGACCCAGAGTAACAGAAATAGAAAAACGCGAGCAGAGGCCCGTTCTTATCCTACTCTTTGTCATCCTGTGTGCCATGAAGGGATCAGTGTGTCCTCTCCTCTTGCCACCCGAGAGTGCAGATCTCCCATTAACCCTGGATATTTCTTAATTTGGCTTGTTTTGATTTGGCTTGATTGGGAATTTTTGTGTTGGCAGGGAGCTTGCGTTAAGAAATATTCCTAACACCTCTGTCCTTTCCTTTTCTCGCAATGCAGTTTCTAAGTGACTCTTGTCTCCCCTTTTGCTTTTAAAGGGAGGACTGACCAGAGGGAAGAGCTTCAATGACAACTGAAGTAGAATAAAGGCTCAATACAAGTCCAAGTTCTGGTGCCTGAGTCCCTGCTGAGGCAGCCTTTGTGGGGTGGGGAGCAAGTTCTAAGATCTGAGCTCCCCAGAAAACGTCACATGAGAAGGCTGTACCTTGGGCTCCTGGGCTGTGGTAGCTGTGAGGAGCTGAAGCTGTGGTGTCTGCCGACACCGACACCGAGGCTCTGGGTGAGGCCAAGGCAATACTTCCTCATCTGCCCCGTGACTTAGAGTTGAAAGAGGCTCTTAGCTAGGCTCCGAGCTCTATTCTAAGTAGGTAGCTATAAACTCTGTCTACACAAGAAAGTCAACCTGGAGAGTTTTGAAAAATATTGATATTTGGGTTCACCTCCAGAGTTTTCATGATATGTTTGACTTTGGATACAGCTGTGTGTGAAGACTGGGAGAGAGGAATAAAACATGCTGCTGGAGTGGGGCATGAGTGAAGAAAAAGAGAAGAGAAAATGAAGGAAGCGACGGCATCTGGATGAATCAGAGGCAGAGCGATCCAGAGCTCCGGGTGGCCGAAGGCAGCTGCAGGGGCTGATGGATGGCTTAGGACTAAGCAGGTTGCATCCCACTGCGAGCAAGGGGAGATGGCTCAGCTGGTGAGAAGCCAGGGAGAGGCACACATCCATCAGGCCCACAGGAAGCTTCCTTGGAGCCCCGCCTGAGGGAGAAGACCACATGGCTCCTACAAATCTAGCCAGTGGATACAAGGAGACCTTTGCTCCATTCCCCTGCACTCTGGCTTATACGGAAGGCCCATAATCTTCTTTTCCCAGAATACCTCTGGAAGGGTTTTTAGCAGCGGAGAGCAAGATTCCAGGCTATCCTGAAATCCCCTCAGTCACCTCACTGGCCTAGCTCTAGTCACTCCAAAGCTACCCATTTTAGGAGCTTGATGACAGAATTTGACCCTCTATATGACATTTTGCTTTACAGTTGTTTTGCTCTGTTTTTAAAGTTTTTGAACATTCTGTTAGATCATCATTCTGTCACCTTAAGATTAAGATCTGGTCACTCCAAGCTGACCAGATCTCACAGCCTGTAGAAGTCAGGCCATGTTCCCCCACAGTGCCCCCTACTTTCCCCTGATAGAGTTAAAAAGCCACACTGTGCTGTGGTTTTCTAACCCCTAATTCAGCCCAGGACCTAGCTCATCATGTAAGTATCCTAGTCTAAATCCTGTGGAATTTCCCACCAACTCCTAAGAGGATATCAAAGTCAGATATTTTTCTTTGTTTGGGGGAATTTCTCTGAAGGCTGTTCTCTAGGCCTCCCAGCCCTGTCTCCATCCCACTCCCCATGTTGGCACCTACATCCTGTCCATGGAGGTTATGTTTCTGTTACTTTGAACTTCAGAGCCACTTTGGGTCACAGGTTTGCAGGTGAAGCTGTAGGCGGAACCCAAATAAAGACATGAAAGGGCAGGACCCGGTCCAGGAGAAAGATGTGTGGATGGACGGATGGCAGATCCGGATGAGTGAACAAGAGGGCGGGCACAGCTGAGCAGACGGAGCAAACAGGGGGACCACACCAAGCTGAAGCCCCAGACAGTCGTGAGTTCTTTGCCTGCCACTTCTTGACAGGCACACTTGAAGTCGGATGACAGGTGGGTGGAGACCATCACCACTGTTTCACAGAGTGTCTTGGAGTGGGGCACAATGTGTTCGCAGCACGTGGGACAATGTCCTTCAAGCTTCTACGCTCAGAAACTTGCTTGCTCTCTCCTCCTTGGACAGAAATATTTTCCTGTCTGTGTTTCTGGATCATTTAGCCAGTGCGTTTTTTCTAGCTTATATTTCACACCCTGACTAACAACAGTAATTGTTTCCTGTGTTTCTGGTGTTGTGCTACGTGTTGCACATACATTGTGTGGGCTTTTCCTCAAACTACGCTCAAGACAGACGTTGAGTCCCACTTTACCAGGTAGACTTAAGACTCTTAAGAGACTTGCCAAAGGCAATCTGAGTTAACATAGCATGTGTAGCTATCATACATGTGTCTATTCCTTCATGACAACATCTAATTGTCTTACTAACATTTGTGTTGACTCATGTCCTCATGCCTGCTACTTATAATCTCTTATACTGTAAGTAATCTGGTTCAAATTCTATTTGGTCCTGTCTCAGCAACTTTGTTCTGTTTATAGTAATGCTCCACTGATTCATAATTACTTGGTTGAAATTAATCTATTTCAAAATGCAGTAGCAAAAAGAAATTTAAAAAATGCAAGCCAGTCTTGTACTCTGGCCTTTTACCCTCTAGGTATAACATGCTCACCCTGTGGCCATCCAGGAGTAGAGATGACCTTAGAACATTAACTGACAATGGGTCACAGTGTTGGCCAGATCCGTGGTGCTGGTCACGAAACAACTGACGTCCCTAGCAGAAGTGTCAGGATCCTCATCTGGGAGTCCAACCTTCAGTCCTTCCTGCCCTCCCCTGGACACATGGAATCTTGGGAAATGCTGGAGCCTAAAGAAAGTGGATGACTGAGAGCTGGGATTGTAGCTTAGTGCGTATGAGGCCCAGGGTTCAATCCCCAGTACCATAAAGAGATGTGGAAGAGGAGCTTAGCATGCGCAAGGCCAGGGATTCAATTCCCTGAACCTTAATGAGATGTGGGGGAAGTAAATGAAAGGAGAGTTCCACAGTGAAACTTCATCCATGTTGGAGTGGGACTCTGCAGTGCTGCAGCTATTGGAGGGGGGGTCACTCATCACAGGGATTTGGTGCTATCTTGAGTTGACTCTCCAACTCCATGAAATCTACATTTATTAGAGACTACTCCAGTAGCAGGTAGCGCACTGAAAGTCCATGGTGTAAAGTATTTAAATAACTTGTTTGCTTGTTTGTTTGTTTGTTTGTTTGAGACAGGGTTTCTCTGTGTAGCTCTGGCTGCCCTGGAAATTGCTTTGTAGACCAGGCTGGCCTCGAACTCACAGATATCCACCAGCCTCTGCCTCCTGAGTGCTGGAATTAAAGGCGTGTGCCACCACCACCCAGCTATATTTAAAGAACTCAAAAAGATAAATGCATCTGATACTCTGGATTTACCTCTTGGGAGAAGCAAGCCAGGAAGCAGCTGTCATCCCAGTTCCTGCCCCGACTCCTCCCAGTGACTGACTGCAATTAGGACCGGGTAGCCAAATAATCCCTTTCCTCTGCAAGTTGCTTTTGGTCATGGTGTTTTTATCACAATGATAGAAAACACACTGGAACACCTATGCTTCTGGGAGGAGTCCCTGCCTGTAAATAAGCCCAATAATCTAGTTTCCAAGTTGGGACTTGTGTCCATTGTTGGTGTGGTCTCTAGGGTGGATAGCCATGTATTCTGTCTCCCTAGGAGGAGCTTGCATGCAGCCAATAATTATAGTGTCTTTTAAAGTGAACAACCCTTGGCATTCTCTTTGTTATTATAGCAGATGAGTTGTAGCTATGAAAATACAAATAAGAGATTAACTTACTAATAATTTGAAATTGACTGTGTCGGTTTAACCTGCAGTGTGATGATTTGTATTTTTCTGATCAGATACAGCACTCAGCCACACTCTGTGGAACTTCTCAGGATGGTGTTTATCAGACATTAACTAATTCCCTCTCTGTTTAATCTGTTTTTGTTGGAACATAACATTAAAATCCATTTTTATGGCATATGACATGATATAGATCTACACAAAGTGATATATATACATACAGTTAATGCAAACATGAATTATAGCACACACACAATTTCTAGGAGGTTAAAAGTCTTTCTTATGTTTTTCCAGTATTAGGAGATCAGATTCAGTCTTCTACATGCTAGGCAGTCCTCTATCACTGAGCTACACCCAAGACCCAAGTTTGCATTTAAACTCATTACTACTAGAGATTTTTTTTTAAGCTTATTCCATGGATGTTCAGGTCTGCAGTCAAGTCCTCTGCAAAAGAAATACTTTGATTTCTTTATTTCTAATACTTAAGCTTAATTTTTTTATTTTAAACAATTGCTATAAGTTTGAGAACAGTAGGCACTAAATTAAAAAAATCAGTGTGTGTTTCATTAAAAATTAAACGAACTGCTTTCAAGGCACATTCTATGACACTGAGCCTGGGGACCCAGTAATAGTTTCCTCTTTGAGACACTGAAGAGTGTAAATGGAAGTTTCTTGTCCCAACTGCCTGTTCCCAAATACCCAACAGCTGCTTCCCAAATTACCACATGGAGACTCACATTAATTATAAATTCTTGGCCAATAGCTCTGGCTTATTACTAACTAGCTCTTATATTTTAAATTAGCCCATATTCCTTATTTATACTCTGTCACATTGTGTTACCTTTATTAGCATAGTACATTTATCTCCTGCCCCCTCTGTGTCTGGCTGGTGACTTCTGACACTGCCCCTCCTCCTTCCCATCATTCTTAGTTTGGCTACTCTGCCTATACTTCCCTTCTGGCTACTGACCCATCAGTGTTTTATTAAAGCAATTTGAGTGGCAAATCTTTATAGTGTGCAATAGGATTATTCCACAACAGAAGACAAAGTGGCTTAAAGCAGGTCAAATCAAAAGGAGGATTTAGGGAACCATGTAACTTGGCAAAATTTGAACGTTTTGTCTTCATAGAATGTATCAGAGTCACATAACAGAAATTTGTATGTACTTTGAAAAAAATCAAACCCATAGAAAAGCAGAGTGTTTTGTGGGGGACAATAAGGGGCTTCTTGTGTTCCTTCCCAGTTCCTTGATCTGTCATGGTAGTTCTTGTTTCATAAGCAAACACCCATCTGACCATCAGCGTTTATTTACCACAGCAGAACTGCAGTCTATCCAATGTCAAATCTAACTGTGTTCTGTTTTTATACACAGCCTTATTTATTTATATGTCTTCTTGCTTTGATTGCAATAATAGTCTTCCTTTGAAAAATTAACTTGTTTCTTTTCCAATGCTCTAACCTAGTTTTGATCTTTATGTATACCCGACTTCTCTTTCTTTTGTCTGTTCTTCACTTAAAACCCCCATTTTGGTTGGCTTTAGTTCCTTGTGGGTGTTTATTGTTTGTAGTAAATCAGTGTCCTGAAGGATCTTTGCTTTCTCTGGGTTGTAACTCCTTTCCCCATCTAAGGATTCGGGGCTGGAGAGCATGGGCCACACAGTGAGCCTGTGGGACTGAGTGAATCTTGAATGACCCTTAAAGGCTCATTAAAGTTAAAGGCTTGGTCCTCAGCCTGTGGCACTACTGGGAAGTAGACATTTAGGAGGTGGGGTTTGATGGAAAGCCATTATGGGTGTGGCCTTGAAGGCATATTGGAAACTTGGCATCTTCTGTGTCTTTTGCTTTCTGACTGTCAGACAGTAAGCAGGCCTTCTGGGTCATTGCTCCTGTCATGATGGTCTGTGCTGCCATGACCCAAAGCACAAAGTGATTGAACTGAGTCTGTGAACCAATTTTTTTAAAAAAAAAAAAGTTTCCTTTTTATGGTTCAGGGTCAGAAAATGCCCAAGACAAGCTGCTTGGGTTCAAGGTTGAGCTTCAGGCCAGTCCAATAGCACCATGTGGACAAGTTCCTGTGTTTCCATACCTCAGCTTCTTCACGTGTGAAGTGGGGTGATTGCCATAGATAGCGTTTGTCACAACTGTGAGGCAGTGTGAATGTTTAACATCACACTTGGCATGGAGTGAGCTGTGAGCAGATGAGAGAACACATGCTATGTGTTTGCACTCCTAGCCCCTTCCAAGGAGCACTCAGAGGAAGGAGGCATTTCTGGTGAGGAGCATGGGAAGAAACTTTGGCAGAGGGTGGTCTGGGAGCAGAGGTGGGAAGGCTCACTGGCTCCCAAGGTTATTGTGTTTTAGTTTGACAGCTGGAAGACCATGGACTCTGCTTCTAAGAATGACCTTGGCCAGTCAACCAGGACACAAGCGAAGTTCCAGGTAATAACCGCTTCCACTCTGCCATCCCACCATTGCCACCTCCTCGCCAGCCTTTCAACCCTACCTCTCATTCCTCATCCCTGTTAAATCCCAAGTACATTTCCGTTAAGCTGTAACTAATAAAATGACTTGGATTTTATTTGAGATGAACATGTGACACGATTTTTAAAAAAATATACACTTAACTACTCACGGAATATACAAGTCATGAGTCGTGACCTTTGAGGCTAGTCATCAGTGTTAATGTGACTTCTGTCTCATAGGACAGATGTCGCATGTGGACCATGCCTGGAGGTCATCAGTGACCACCGGCCAGCAGCAGTGCCTGGACACGAGCTCCTTCACACAGATCCAGGTCAGCCTTCCTGATAAAACTGCAGATAGTGCCGAAGAGAGAAAGGCCAGCTCATCTATGGCCGGCCTGAATTCCTAATTCAGAACCGAACAGTGGGTTCTAGGTATTGGCCATTAAGCTTGGGAGTGATTTGTTAGTAGTAGATGTCTAGCACAGATTGTATTTCCTTGGGCTGTGCATCTGTGCCCTTTTCTTCTGACCCCCCCCCACCGACCATTCTCAGTATATTAGAAGCAGCCCGTCTCTTTTCTCTTCCAGTGTGCTGGTTGGTGTTTTGACAACTTGGGTCACAATCTAGGAAAAGGGAATCTCAATGGAGAATATATAGCCATGAGATCAGACTGTAGGCAAGTCTGTAGGGACTTATTTTTTTGCATTCTTGCTACTTTTATTTTTCTATTGAAAAAAATCATTTTCATGCAATATATTCTGTCCATGGTGTCCTCTCCCCAACTTCTCCCAGATCCTCCCCACCTCCCCCCATCCAACCCCATACCCTTCTTTCCCTCTTTCCTTAGAAAACAAACAAAACAAAACAGAATAATAAAAAAGAAGCACACATACATAAAAAAGCAAAACCTATAAAAACATAAAATTGGAAACAATAATATACAAACAAATGACCAGTAAGACAAAAACGGCTCAAACAAAATAATAAGAGACAAAAGTCTATAAAAAAATAACTTTGAGTTGGCTTAGTGTTGGTCATCTACTACTGGGCATAGATCTACCCCTAGTGTGCAGTTAGTCTACCCAGTGAGACTCCACTATTTTTTCTTTTGCATGTGGCTGTCAGTTGCAGGTAGCTGCTTGGCTAGGGGTGGGAGCCCATGTCCATGTCCCCCTTAGTGCTGTCTGCCTTGAACCTGCGTGTGCTGCCACACTCTCCCTGCATCAGGCCTGTTCCACCTGGAAAACACTTTTGTGGCACCAATTTCTCAGTTAATGATAAACATAGAAGTGCTCAGTGCCGTGAGTGGCACCATCCTGGGCACGTGGTTCTGGCCTGTCTAAGAAATCAGGCTGAGAAAGCCAGGAGGGCAGTAAACCTGTAAGAAATAATCCTCCATGATCTCTGCTTCAGGTCAGGTCTCCAGGTTCCTGCCCTGAGTTCCTTCCTGATGGACTATAAGCTGTAAGCTGCAAGAACCCATTTCCTCTCCAAGTTGCTCTTGGTCACCGTGTTTTATCCCAGCAATGCAAAGTGAACTCAGACATCTCCAGAGCGTGTGTTTAGTGGCAAATGAGCCCAGTCCACCGCCATTCTGACAAGGCAAATCTCTTGTTCCTAGACTTCCTTTTCTTGACATTTGATCAGAGAATGGGAAGTCACGAGAGCTTCCATTTGCTTTCCCACCAATGGATTCTACTTTGGGTCTGGGAGCCTGGAGCCTCACCATAGAAAGTCAAGGCACTCCATGATCCTTGGTTATTTACTGTGTTTGCCCTTGTTGCAGCCTGTGGGCAGGAGATGGAAGCACGCTGAGGTGGAGGCATGGCTGGGTCCTTTTCTGTTATACCTGGGTATGGTGACACTGTAATTCCAGTACTCCTTGGGTTTAGGCAAGAAGCCATTCTGGGCTTCACAGCTCTATCAAAACAAACATACGTAAAAAGAAGAAAAAGAGAACATACTCTACCAAGCTACTGTGAGAAGAAGGAGAGGACCAACAAGGGTGTGAAATATGGGTGGGCATAAGCTTGACTCTGTTTATACCTCTAGGCTAGAACAGTGGCCTTAGAATCTAAAAGCGAATTCTGCTTCCTTCTCCATCAGGAGTAGGATCATGGAATGAGCATTTATGACCTTGGGCAAGCAACCCCTGCTGCAGAAATGTATATTACTCTCTTTGGTTAATAAAGTACTGAGTGGCCAAGGCAGAAGTATAGCCAAATTGAGAATGTTGTGAGCAAGAAGGGCAGAGTCAGGGAATCACCAGGAGACACAGGGAACAAGACATGCTGGAGGACAGTTAAATCCATGGGCCATGTGGCAATACACAGATCAATAGAAATGGGTTAATTTAAGTTGTAAGAGCTAGTTAGTAATAAGCCTGAGTTCTTGGCTGAAGATTTGTAATTAACATAAGCTTCAGTGTGTTTATTTGGGAGCCACTGGTGGGACAGAAACTTCTGCCTACAAACCCCATCAGCTTTCTGCATCCCTGTTTTCCTCAGGATTACGAAGGCCATCACTTAACTGGTGTTCTCCATCCACACAGCACTTCTTCTACTTCACACTTGGAGCTGCCAGACAGGAGCACACCCGTTTTGATGATTATGGGAGGTGTGGGGGGGGCAGGGAACAGCAGCTTGTCTGTCCTGAACATCCCAACAGCTGGCCCTGAGCCTGAGCTCCCACAAGGAAGTGGGCATGGCAGTCAATTTCAGCAGCTCCAAGGGAGAAGCAGTGAGGGACACTGGGCCTTGACCCAGTCCTGATTTCACCCAGGGGAAGTAGCCCATCTCTGGACAGGAGTAATAAGGATGCCAAAGACCACACACAGGGAAAAATGGGTGGTGAGGAAGCAAAGCAAGACATCCAGCATGATTCTTGTCCCTTTGCTGCTGGGCTGGACCAGGTTCGTTTTCCAGAAAGTCCCATGAAGACCTGAATGCTGCATCACAGACATGACATATGGAGCTAACCTCACTCTTGAGTCCTCACACCTGATGCTTTGGGAAGGGAAGAAGAAAGGGCCAGGGAGAAGCACTGGCTTGGCATGGTTGCAATTCATCTCTTACTCATTTTGGATTGGCAATATCCTCTCCTTTAAGAAATATTTATTTTATTCAATGGGTGTGCATGTGCATGTGGGTGCCATGGAGGCCAGGATTGTTCTAATTTTTCTGTTGCTGCAATAAACACTCAAGGCAGAAGCTTGAAGCAGAAACCGGGGTTGGGGGGGATGCTGTTGACTGGCTCATTCTCAGTTCACATGTAGCGCTATCTTTTTTTTCTTTCTTTTTTAGAGGATTAAAATTTTTATTTTCCTTTGGAAGCTGTTGATATGTGCTGTGGGACGATGGTTTCACTCTGTAAAGATTTGTTTCTTGTACTTGTTTAATAAAATGTTGATTGACCAGTAGCCAGGCAGGAAGTAGAGGTGGAACAATAAGAACAGGAGAATTCTGGGAAGAGGAAAGATTCAGTCTGAAGTCCTCACCCAGACACAGAGCAAACAAGATGTGACTGCCTCGCTGAAAAAGGTAGCAAGCCACATGGCTAACACAGACGAGGATTATGGGCTAATATAAGTTATAAGAGTTAATAAGAAGCCTGAGTTAATGTAGTCCTTTGTGTGTTTCTTTGAGGCTAAATGGCTGCGGAACTGGGCAGGACAGAAACCTCTGTCAACTGATAGGCACAATTTATTTCATTTCCAACATTTTACCATATTGAACATTTAACAACACTATATAACTTTGTATCATATTTTAGTGTTTTCATGCACATATTTATCACTGTCTTGTGTTTTTCTAAAAATATTGGTCTTACAACAGGTTTCTAGGTTACACTAAGATCTCCTCTGTGCTAATCAGGTTGATATGTATGCTAATAAAATATGAGGCCAATCTGCTACCCAGAGGAAAACATAAAACGAATCTGACAGCTTATCATAACATGTATCATTTATATATTTTGTCTCCAACATAGCTCCAAGGGTTTTTTTATTGAAAATTAATTTTTTTCCCCACAGAACATGCTCTGATTATGGTTTCTCCTACCTCTACTCCTAGTTACTTCCCACACCCTCCCATTTGAATCCATCCTTCTTCAATCTCTCTGAGAAAACAAACAGGCATCTAAGGAATACTAATGTAATACAGTATTAGTAACATAATATAATATAACACAATATTATTAAGAAAACAAACACATTGGAATAGGACAAAATAAACAAACAAAAGGAAAAGAGCCCAAGAAAAAGGCACAAGAAACGCATATAGACTCAGAGACATGTTTATTTGAACACTCAGAAGTCCCATAAAAATACAAAATCAGAAGGCATAATACACACGCAAAGGCCCTGTAGTATAAAAATAATAATAAAGTAAGTGTGTGTGTGTGCGCACGCACGCGTGTGTATGGTGGGGTGGGGAGAGCCCTGACATCATGAGATAATGACCCTCCCAAAGTGCCATTGGGTTTGTTTTCTGTTGCCCATCCACTGCTGGGCATGCGGCCTACACTTAAGAGTAGATTTGTTTCCCCAGTGAGACTCCCTTGGAGAAAACTAATGTTTCATTTGCAAGTTGTTATCAATTGGAGATGGGTTTTGTTGGATTAGGGATGGGGGCATGCGTCCACTTGTTTCAGCTCTAGGATCCCATCTGGTGCAGATTTGTGCAGGCACTGTGTGTGGTGCCTCAGTCTCTGTGAGTTCATGTGTGTATAACCTGGTGTGTTTAGAAGGTCTGTTTTCCTTGGTGTCCTCCATCCTCTCTGGCTCTTATATTCATTCAGTCTCATCTTCCACAGGGTTCCCTGATCCCTGAAGGGAGGGATTTAATGCAGGCATACCATTTAGGGCTGAGTGTTCTAAGGCCTCTCAGTCTCTGCACAATATCTGGAGTAGGTCTCTCTGTTTGTTCCCATCTGCTGTAGGAAGAAACTTCTCTAATAATGGCTGAGCAAGCTGGGCAGTGATGGTGCACACCTTTAATCCCATCACTCAGGAGGCAGAGGCAGGCAAATCTCTGTGAGTTCGAGGCCAGCCTGGTCT
>LOEQ01000188.1:283956-295880 GCA_001685075.1 Bramus lutescens | reverse complement strand
CTACAGAGGGAGTTCCAGGACAGGCTCCAAAGCTACAGAGAAACCCTGTCTTGAGAAACAAGCAAACAAACAAACAAACAAACAAAAATAGCTGAGCAGCACACTGATCTATGAGTATTGCAGAATGTCATTAGAAGTCATTTTGTTGCTATGTTCATTTAGTATAATGTAGTATTTGTTTTTTTCCTGGGTCTCTGGGCTATCTGGTCCCATCTTCTTGATCACCCAAGCAGTATTGGGTATGGGTTCCAGCTCATGGCGTGGGCCTTAAATCCAATCAGGTACTGGTTGATTATCTTCACAAGCTTTGTGCCGCCATTGCTCTAGCATCTCCTAGCAGATAGGACACTATTGTGGACTGAAGGGTTTGTAGCTGTGTTGGTGTTTTGCCTTCTCGTTTGGTAGCATCCAGAGTACCTTCTGGTACCAAGAACACTAGCCAGTAGGGGTGAAGGCTCTGTGCAGGACCAGCTCGACTTCTCCATGTTCATTGAGTTGTGAAGGTGTTGTCTTCAGCAGTGAGGTTTACCATCATCTTATGGAGAGCAACCTGTAGTCTTGGCAACAGTTGTTTGGGAGTTGTTGACCATGGGACCATGCTGGCCAACAACTCAATTAGATGGAACCCAGTTCTGGTACTGAAAGCTTTATTTGGTGACAGGAAATGTCCAGTTGGGTCTCTGTCTTGTCTATTATTTGTCAATTTTATTTAGATTGACTTCATATATGTATATATTTGGGGAAGTTTCTATTGTATTAAATTTCCATGCTACCACTCAAATGGTCCTTAATTTTCGCTGTCTCTCCCCATATTCCTTCCTTCATTCCCCTCTTCTCTCCCTCTTACAGCTTGATGCTCCTGTTTCAGCCTCTCATCCCCACCCCACCCCCCGTCCATCCATAACTATCTGTTCTATTTTTTCTTCTTAGGGAGATCTTTGCTCCACATCCCAGTCTCATACTCAGGACCTAACCGCTGTTGGTCTATAGACAGCAGCTATATTTTTGGACAGCCCAGGCCTACCTGCTTAGGGATCAAACCATACACAGTGGGCTGGGCCCTTACATCAGTTTGCAATCAAGAAAATGCTCACAGACATAGTCATAGGCCAAGATGATGGCTGCAAGCCCACCAAGGTTTATAAGAAATAAGCCAGCAGAGGAAAATGAAATAGGCTCAGTTTGACCTCTAAATGGCAAGAGCAAACCTGTATTGGTCCAAGAGTTTGGCAATCCTCAAACACTGTAATGGAATATCTGGGGGTTCAAGGGAATGCCCTGGCCAAGCCTGAGCTTCAGTAAACCAGTTTTTGTATTGTAAGTAGGAAAGGAGGGAGGGGCCGGCTTTATTGGGCCCAGAACTTGCCTTTTGCATTAACTGTTTTTCAAAACCTCAGAGTGAGAAGTCAATCAGATTGCCTGCTTTTGTAACCTCAGGGCTCTAGGGCATGGTACAGCAGGGACAGGGAGGGAGTGAGGGGGATGGTTGTTTGCTTCCCAGAATTCAATGAGTGACAGATTCTTAAAGGCTTGGGCCTGTTTTAGGGCCCTGGTATTAAGGTGGCTGGGGGAGGTTGCTTCTTCCCAGGTGTGTCAAGGTAATCAAGATTAACTACCACAGGGGCACTGGGTCGCTGGGAGAGTTAACTGGAGTTTTCAGTGTGAGATCTGAACTCAGGTCAGATAGACCAGATAAGATAGAGCAGTAAATGCTCCTAACTGCTGAGCCATCTCTTCAAGCTCGCAGTGTCTTCAGCTTATTGAGGGGTTTACCTACTTATTCTTTTACAATAAAAAATCAGGAGTCAGATAAGGGAATCAGAACCTGAAGGATCAGAGAAGTCACCAGTGACCTCTTATCTCTTCTGTTCCTCCGGAGCCCTCTCTCAGCCCCACCTTACTACTTCCTGCCTCCTATCTGTCCTCAGTCCTTTGAAATCTCTATGGTTAATTTTGGTCAGCTGGTGGCCAGCTTTGCCCTCTGACTCAAAGCAAACTTTATTGTCAGAAAGCAATCAAAATATCACACAGCAGTTTATTTTATTTCATTTCATTGGTTTTGGTTGTTGTTTGGTTTTGAGGCAGAGTCTCACTTTGTAGTCCAGACTGAGCTCAAACTCACTATGCAGCCCAGGCTCACCTTCAATTTATGGTATTTCTCCTGCCTCAGCATCCCAAGTTCTGGGCTTACAAGTAGAAGCCAGTGTTCCCAGCTTTGATCCTTTCGTGTAGTGACTAAAATGGCAAAGCTTCCTTTCACGCTGTTGCTGATGTGGTATATGAAACAAATCCTTGCTGCTAAGAATTTTATCTTTGAGGGCAGAGGTTGTTCATATTGCGAGCTGAATTAGAAAGTGGATTTAGGATTTTATGAGTCAAAGTAGAAGGAAGAAATGCAATGACAAAGTGAAGACGTGACAGAAAGCAGAAATGCACCAGTGGTGTGCGGCATGGGCCGGGATGACATCACAGGTCTGCACGTCAGTAATGTTCTAACTTCTGCTGCAGTCACTCCCCGAGCACCCTTGCCACCTCCCCACCTCCTGGCGGCCTTGGGTGCTCTAGAACTTTTCTTCTGAGTCTCTTCTATTGCCTCTTGGCGGTCTCAACACTTGAAGTATTCCTAACTGAAAGGCAGATTTCGTACACAGCACTCCTGACAGCCAGTATTAAGCTGATGACATGACCCTGTTGTGGTATGATTGGGGGAAGGTTTTTTATTGTAGATATGAGAGGACAGCCAGAGAATTCTGGAAGACATCAGAGCAGAGAGAAAAGGAAGTAGATTGAATATGGCCAGCAGACTGGACATGGCCAGGGCTATCTGCGAGAGAGGAGAGAAGAGAAGGGGATAGAGAACAGGGAGCTCATAGCGAGAGAAGCAGGGGCAGAGCCTCGAGTGAACTAGTGAGAGCAGCAGGGTTATCAGGAGACTGGGTAGCTGATGCAAGGGAAGCCATGAGCTGGAGGGAGCTTCCGGTAGTGGAGGAAGTGAGAAGGGCCTGGATGCTAGGACATTGAAGTGTGCAACTGGTACTCTGAGGGACTCTGGAAGTCAGCATGAACTTTGGTAGGCACCAAAGGTCCCTTCTGCCAGAGGTAAGGGAAGGGACTCCTTTTGGTAGCCATCAAGGAACTAATTTCACAAGGTCCTGAGGAGTGCTAGCTTTGAACTAAGCACCAGAAATCCTCCTGTAGCCCGGCTTGCGCTCAGTATTTAGACTGCCTTTGGGAGTTTAGGGGACTGGAATTTCCTTTGGACCTGACACCAGTACTGAGAGTCCTAGCAGGAATGCTCCAAGGTACCACCTCCTCCTCTTCAAGGAAAAATTATATTTTATTTTGACCTACATTTTCAGGGGGTGGGGCAGGTACAGAAGCAGGGGCATGAGGCTGGCTCAGCAGTCAGGGAGGCTGAGGTGGCTCCCTGGACAGACTGGCCAGGATATTCTTGTGCTGAAGTGGCCTTCCATGGGTGACCATCACAGCCATTTCACTGCTGTGACATTGGCTGCCACTTTCCAATGCCTGTCTTGTGCCAGGAACACTTGGCATTTCACAACCATTTCTGTGTTCTATTACAGCAATCTCACAGAAGTGGTACTTTCAAAACCTTATAGCTAAGCAAATGCTGCTTGAGAGAGAAGGATGAACTTGGCCAGGGACACTGTTTGGCAATGGGCAGATAGGAGATTTGAACTCAGTGTTGATTGACTTCCAAGTGTCTGCTATTTTAGTCTTTTTGGGGCAACTTGCTTAGGAGTGCCTTAGCTTCCTCTGAAGCAGGAGTTAGCCTTGCAGAGAGTAGGGCATTTCACACACTTGGCTTTGATACCAGTGAGGATCTACTTGGTTCCCACCACACTGGTCATGTCACCCCCAGGATGAGTTGCTCCTTTGTTTCATTTTCATTCTCTTGATGAGCCCCCTCACCTTTGGTCATCACCAGCTTTACCTGAGATCTCAGACTCAGTCACACTTCAAACTTAAGATATATCTTAGCCAACTAATTCGATTTTGCCAATTAAAAACTTAAATGTATTTATCGACAACTTCATACATGTACACAACATACTATGATCATTTTTACCTGCATTATCCTCTCTTATTTTCTTCCCACTCCCTCTAAACTGAATGAGAAATGAAATAAAAGGAGGAGGACATGATTAATCTTAAAGCATGGAGAAGATTTTTTAATAGTAGATGAAAAGGAGAAAGCTGGCAGAGGGGAGAGTCCAGCTGAACATGAGAGGAGAGAGGAGGAGGAGAGCACGAGAGCAGCCACCAGCTAAGAGAGGCAGCCCTTGCCAAAGGACCAAGGTAGCCAAAATGACTGAGTTACATAGGGATGGGTCTTGGGGAAGGGAAACAAAGCCCAGCTCTGGGAGGAAGAGATTTAGGGTAGCAGGTGGGTTGAAAAGTGCTGGGAGGAGCCATGGGTACTGAGTGATGCTGGGAGGGATGGGAGGAGCCATGAGTACTGAGTGATGCTGGGAGAACTGGGAGGAGTTACAGGTTCTCAGTGATGCTGGAAGTGCTGGCCTGTATCCTCTTTGATATATTAATAGGCACTTGAGTTAGCCATTTGTCCTGGATTTCTGATACCCCCACCTTCTCAAGTCCACCATCTACTTTCATATCTTTGTAATCCATTGGGTTGAATTTGAGTTGTTTGCGTAAGCATGGATTGTGTTGGGGGTGTTGTTGGGGTGTGGGTAACTTACCATTGGCCTTTCCACAGAAGAAAAAAGTCCCCCCTCTCCCAGAAGCATGAATGGTCCTAGCTCCTCAGGGAGTGGTGGGGCCTTACAATCTCCTCCCCAGCCTTTGAAAGACTGGATAGTGTTAGGCGCAAACCCAGAACAAAAGGCTGAGGTGTCCATTAACATATCAAAGCTGACTCTGACCACCAGGTTCTTCCAGCATACCTCAGTCTCTACCTGTTACAGGGTCCTCCTGGTTGCTATACCCAGGCCCCTAGCCTGAACGCTTCAACCCAAGACTGGGCTACCCATCCCTCAGCTGATCTTACCTATATAGTCCAGCCATTTGGGCTACTAAAGCCCTTTTTGGCCCCTTTGGTAGCTTGGTCTTCTGGCTCTCCCCACCTCCCTCACATCCTTTTGCTGATCCTGTCCACTCTGGACTCTCCAGACATCTCTGCCTTTACCTGTTTTCACCCTTATATCTCTTATAAAATACTGAACCCCTTAGGAGCAGCCATGTCCTCTTTATTTTGTTGAGTTCTGGGGATGCACAATAATGGGGAACAGGCCACTAAAGCCTACTAACCAGAAGCAAACTTTATTCTAAACACCCAGAGTAGGAAACTTCTAGCCAGCCAGGGCCACAGCCAGCATCTGGGCTTCTGACTCTGACAATGAGAAGGTTTAAGCCTCTTCTTATATTAGAAAGCAAGCCCCGGGTGGTGTGGGTTCTGCAATCTTGAGGTTAGGCCTTGGGTCACCTCACATTTCACGATTTACAGCGTTGGATTACAGAGTGTCAGTTCAAGATGTTTGGGAGAGCCTGAGGCTACCATCTTGACACAGCTCCCTTCCCCAGTAGGACAGAAGGACAGGTAGAGGCAAGTGTTAAAGGTTAAAGGAACATAGGGTAGGGGGGGTCACATAGAAGCAGCTGTTAAAGGTTAACCTTTGTCCACAGAAGCAGCCAGCTCCAATTCTCCCAGATATGTGTATAAGCTATATAATTTTTCATATTCCTAGTCTCTTCAGTTTCTTTTTTCCCTTCAGATGGAATGATGGTGCACTCAGTCTTGGGCAGGCCAGCTGTTATGGATTCCTTGCTGCAAAAGCCACTTCCTGTCCAGAAGCCAGTGTTCTGTCATAGTCCTTCCTGTCTTGGCTTTTACATTATTTCTGCTCCCTCCATGATGGTGCTTGGGCCTCAGAGGGGTGCTTACAGAGTCCTGCTCAGGCCTGATGCTCCTTTGTTTCCTGACTTTTGTTTCCTGACAATTGCCATTGTCCTGCTCCCTAGAACAAAATCTCTCAAGTCTTTCTGATTTCATCTCCTCAGGGTTACCACTTTCCCTTGTGTTCAGGCTCCCCTGACTAGCAATGACCTCATTCTGGCCTTGCCCCATTTAAGGGGTCTTGGAGCTTTCCAACGGTAATAAATAAAGTGCACGTTTGACCCTAACACTCTGTCCCGTCATTTACTGAGACACAACAAACTTCTTCACAACTTAGTTGGTTAACGTAACATAAACATATTATCTCTCGAGGTTCTGTGGGGCAGGAATCTAGGAGCAGCCTTGTTGGTGAGAGGTCTCTCTAAGGCTACCAGAACTGTGTTTTGATATGAGGATCCAGGTTAGCAAACTTTCCGCCAAGCTTCAGCAGCTATTGTCAGGCTCGGCTCAGGTTCTTGCCAGCCATAG
The DNA here is from genome assembly GCA_001685075.1 of Bramus lutescens. Lineage (NCBI taxonomy): Eukaryota > Metazoa > Chordata > Mammalia > Rodentia > Cricetidae > Bramus > Bramus lutescens. The sequence continues at coordinate 289,474 of LOEQ01000188.1, read as the reverse complement.
GCTGGAGGGTTCTTGCCAAAGGGACACGCATAATTTCCTCAGAGTCGATAGGGTCAGGGCCTGGATCCTGGTAGCTTTGACAAGTGGCCATCTGTCTTAAATAAGCCAACTAACCTAAGAGGTCACAATGGGTTGCAGAGGAAAGGACTCTTACACAATGTTGGGAACATATAGGAGGTAGGAAAAAGAGGTCCAGTGACTCCAAGTCCAGCTTCGAGGTCCTGGCATGAGGCTTAGGTTTAAGTAGGCATCTGGAGGTATGCATAACTAAGCAGTCTTGATCATACCATCTCCTGTCCCCATTATGCCCTATCAGTGTCTTCAGCGCCAGGCCCTCCTGCAAAGTTGCCACAACTGTGAAACTGGAGACAAATCCCTCCTCTGCTGGCCCCAGGCTTCAACATTTTCTTTCTCTTTGTGTGAGATTCCTGGGGAATCCGATTTCTTGAGGGAACCCTTGTTTCAGCCAAAAGGAAGGGCACAGATGCCTTCAGAATATTTAGTTTCCACCTGGCTGGTTCCAAGAGGGCCCCTGACAAGAGGCCAACACAAATCACATTCTTCGCAATCTCATCCTGGAAATGCTCCCACCTCTATTTTTGAAGTTGCAGCTGCTCCATCCGACCCATATTTCTTTCACGAAGATGGCAGAGCTGGCCCAGGCTTTGCTGGCTTCCCAGTGTGTGCTGCCCTCTCCCTGGCCTTTGTACAAGCAGGGCATTCTTGCTGGGAAATGTGTTTTGGTGGCTTGGGGCAGACCCAGCCTTCTGCTCTGTCCTTTGTGCTTTATTTGAACCCTTATAGAGTTATGTCCAGATCTGCGAAGGCCCCCAAGAACCAACAAGGAGACCGAGTCCTGTATGTAAAAAGCAAAGAGCCTTTATTTTATACAAGTTTGCAAACTCAGTCTCTCCATGTATTGAAATAATCGGAGAGCCCCGAGCTCAGAGTTGTGTTTATAATAGTAAAGGTGGGGATGAGGGATTTCTAAGGTTCAGGACCCCTGAATGGCTGACATTTGTCTAGGGGTGCCCTGGTGAGTGTGCTGCCAGGTGATCCTGTCTACAATGGTTGGAAAGTTAGGAATTTCCTTTGGATGGTCTGTTCCTGGGTGGTGCCTGGGTAATCTCAGTTTGCGGTCCTTCCTGCAACCAGGTATTGCCTCAGGGTGAACAACTGAGACTCGGGCCTCCATTAAGCTTATCCTGGCTGGGTCCTACACTGGCAGGTGGTAATGATTAGAAGTTAAGAACTTTCTTTGGGTGGTCTCTTCCTGTTAAATTTACCATGGTTGGGTCCTACAATAAGCAATTACCTTTTATAATCCTAGGCTTGCTTTAGGTAGCCTCTTCAAATTATCTCTAACAAACTTAGGGTGCTGTGTCACTTTCCCTGGGGAGACAGGGAATAGCATCTCCTCACCCAGGGATGGGGTGATAGAGCATCCAGGATTAACTAGAGAAAGGATTCTGCGGAAGTCACTTAGTAAGCCAGTGAGTTTCCTGGGGCATCCTTGACAGAGCATGGGTGCCTCACAGGCAGCTGCATCACTGAAAAGCCCAGCCCAGAAAAAGTGAGGAGTCACAAAAGCTGCACCCCTGGAGCTCCCTGAAGACCCTGCAGCCAACTGAGTTGATCAGAGAGTCTCCCCTTCACTGCAGTTGTGAGACCTTGAGAGTCTTGTAACTTTGGGAACTCCCTTCTCTGCAGAGGAGGAAGCCACACAAACGAGATCATGGCGGTTAGGTGGCACTTTGTAGGCACTGAATTGTATCTGAGTGTTTGGGATGCTGGGTGTCAGTAAGGTGCTGACTGTGGGCTGTTGACCTTACTAGCTGCCTCATTTATAATCTGAGTCAGTCATTGAATCCTAGAGTGTTCTTTACTGACACAACCTCCCAGTGCTTCCTGAAATGGGCTGGTTAAGGCTGGTTTCATTTCTGTTTTAAAGTTCATCTTATTTTTATGTATGTGTCTGTGCAGTGAGCACACACATGTGCTTCTCCAACGTCACTCCAACAAGGCCACACCTCCTCATCCTTCCTAAATAGTCCATCCATGGGAAACTGAACATTCAAATCTAGGGACCTGAGGGGCCCTTCTTATTCAAGCTACGGTAGTACATGTGTTCTCACAGCCCCAGGTCACCCTGATAAACACACTGGGCTGCCCAGCTGCAGAGTCACCTCCTTCCTCAAAATGGAGTCATAATTGGCTTGTACAATGGAGCCACTCGGCACAAGGGACCTGGAAAAAAAAAACTACTGTTTTATACAATATGGAGTCACTTAGGACAAGGTGCCACCTGATCTCCACAGGCGTCAAAACAATCTGCTCATTCTGAGGATTTTGGATTTAAAAGTCAGGTGTTTGGTCTTACTAAACACTTCAGAAAACCCATCATACTCCCACCCCTCACCATGTGTTGGGGTTCCAGTTCAGTTCTCTTCGTATCTACCACTGAACTACATCTTTGGCACAGCTGTGAACCTTTTGATGTGTCCATTTAACACTATTCATCGTATGCCTCTGATGCATCCATCCAGGTACTGGGAATTAACAGTACCTGCTAGACTGCTTTAGAGGGTCTTTGTGAACAGCTGTTGTGGTGATTTGAAGAAAATGCCCCCCAAAGGGAGTGGCACTACTAGAGTGTGTAGCTTGGCTGGAGTAGGTGTGGCCTTGTGGGAGGAAGTGTGTCACTCTGGAGGTGGGCTTTGAGGTCTCATATATGCTCAAACCATGCCCTGTGTCTCAGACCATTTCCTCAGCTATCTCTCCAGTACTACGTCTGCCTATATGCCACCATGCCCCAGCATGATGATAACGGACTGAACCTCTGAACTGTAATTCACCCCAATTAAAAGTTTTCTTTATAAGAGTTGCTGCGGTCATGGTATCTCTTCATAGCAACAGAAACTCTAAGGACAATTGTGACAGGGCAGTCTCTCTTCAGCACCCTAGAGGGAGGGGTGGGAGGAATTCAGTCTCTGGTTGTGACTGTGTGAGATACTACAAAAGAAGGAACTGTGCTGGTCCGTTTTTGTCAATCTGACACAAGCTCTGGTCATTAGGAGAGGGACCCTCAATGGAGAAAATGCCTCCATCAAATTGGCTTGTAGGCAAGTCTGTGGGAGCATTTTTTTGATTAATGAATGATGTGGGCAGTTCTGCTCTGGGCAGGTGGTCTTTGGTTGTGTAAGAAAGCAAGCTGGGCAAAGTGTGGAGAAGCAAGCCAGTGAGCACTGTCCCTCCATGGTTCTGTTTCAGTTCCACTCAGGACTTCCTTCAAAGGTGGTCTGTAACACGGAAGTTTAAGATAAAGTAAACTCTTTCCGCCCCAAGTTGCTTCTGGTCAGCATTCTATTAGAGACAGAAAACAATTCAGGACAGGAACTTACAGGGAGCACCTGCAGTGGTCAATGTCCAGGGGCAAGGACACATGGGGCGAGGTGGTAGTTCAGGAAAGCGTGGCTGCATCTGAGTCTAAAGATGCTGCTCTTTCCTTGACCCTGGAGCAAATGCTGAGTCCAAGTTGTGCTAATGGCCATGCTGAACAGACTTCTTCCCTCCTGACAGGCGGTTCCCAGTTTAGTTGCACTGTGTTGGAAGCTATTGCTCCCCAATCCCTGGCAGCCCTGTGATTGGTTTAATATGACTAGCAGATCACTGGTAGCTTATTTATAACCATGATACTTGGTTGCTTGGTTAGGTAACCAAAACCTGCTCATAAAGATTCAGATTTTAAGTGTTCAGAGGGTTGGTGTCCAAAGACGGCTTACATTAACAGTAGACAGAGAGGCACAGTATGACAGGAACAAATCATCCGGCTCTTCACATTCGAACCTGAAGATTTGAACTGTCGTGTGATAGTCAAGTAGTGAAGTCGTAGCCCTTGTCAAGACTGATCTTTGATGGCCTTGAGTGTCTGACATCTTAGGTCTTTGGGTCATGCACAGGTTGGCTAGGAATAGTCCCATTGCTCTAAAAAAAAATTGTGTCAGCATGCTTCCTAATGAATGGAATCTTGTGTTTCAGTCTGTAATAAAGGCTGTGTACGCCCTCCTGGAAGGTCCTATTATTTGGCCTTATATGATATGCCTGTTATTAGAGAACGTTTGTATGTTGGGGGACAAAATAGATTAAAACAAATGGATATACCCATTGTTAAAAAAATTTGGTTGATGGGTCTAGAGCAAGGCTCAGAGGTTAAGGGCACTGGCTGCTCTTCCAGAGGACTCGGGTTCAATCCCCAGCATTGGCATGGCAGCTAACGAACCCCTGTAAGTCCAGTCCCAAGGAATCTGGTGTACTCTTCTGCTCTGGAGGGCACGGTGTGCAGCTGGTGTACAAACATACATGTAGGCAAAACAGCCACACACACAATACATAAAATTTAGAAAAAATTGATTAGATAATATAGCAATAATGTGGGGTGGATTCCTTTAGCTTTTCCTCACTTGCTGAAGTTATTCTGAGACGGCTATATTAACAGCAGGGATGCATGGATACTATGAGTCAGCAGGGAGCTGCTTTGGGACGGAAGGGGGTGGACACCTGGGAAATAAGTGATGCGACCACACCTTATGTTTAATGCTGTTTCAGTGTAAGGGTAATGGGAAGTCAGAGTTTGTGACTTAGAAGAAAGCCTTTGCCATCTGGATCCCCCTCAATCCCCTACACGTGAAGATTTCACTAGAGTCAGACATATGTAAATTAGATTTTCCTTCCTAAGCCAAGGTTAAATAAAAGGGAAAATTAGGAAAGGCTGCTTATGGCAGCAAAGATTTTTGAGGGTTTTAGGATGAATTTCCTTTAAAGCCAGGCTAGATATCATTCTAAGCAGGAAGGTAATAAAATGAAGGGAAAGGAGGTCCAGACACAAGCACGTCCCAGTCCAGCATCGGTGCCGAGAGGTTCTGTTCCCGACCTTCAGTAATTACCTTCGGGAATTCCTGGGCCTGAGAAGCATTTTGGCAAGGAAGCTGAGAAGGAGGGCATTCCCTGCTTTCCGTGTTTCAGGCTGAATCCTGGCCCCGGTTGCAGGGAGAGCCAATTCCCAGCGCTGCTCCCCCGGCATGGAAAACGTATTTCATACAAGTTGTGCTCAGGAGGGAAGACAAACAAGCGGACTTGGGGTGGTGGAAGAGGAAGCTGCAGCCTGGGCAGCCACACCCACTGACCAGGCTGGGCCCCAGGCGGACCCATCTGTGTGCCCACGTCCGTGTTAACGCCACACATACACTCCATGCATAAGCTCTTTACGCCATTCCAGCCACCACACCGCCACACACACCCATGTTCAACCTATGCAACTAATCACTTTCACACATTGTGGCATCTACACTCACCCTCCCCTCACCCGTGCCTCTTCGCAACACTGGACTGTACGCACTGGCCACACATAGCCATTGCAAGCCACTCAGCGAACACCCCCGCCCCAATACCATATATCAGGACACAAACCTAACACATCCTCCCACCCCAGTCGCCCGACGCCCCTAGCCCAGGACTAATT
>LOEQ01000188.1:267844-283235 GCA_001685075.1 Bramus lutescens | reverse complement strand
CCTGCGGTCGCCCGCCTGCGGCCCGGCGGTGCCGGGACGACGGGAGGAAATCCCGGGAGAGCCTAGCTGTAGTCACAAAAGGGGACCTCTCTGGCCCAGAGAAGCCTGGGTTTGGTTTTCTTTGCTTTTTCTTTTACATACTTGCTTAGAGGTGGTAAAGCCACCAGAGCGACTGTCACCGAAGGAAACCTTTTCAGGGGTTTGAGTAGGTAGGCACGGACATGCCCCTTTCACTTTCTTGCCTTTTCTTTCTAGCTGCTATTTAGCAGAAAGAGCCCATAGAAGTCCAAGTGATCTCATTTATTGTATTTAGATTGAGGACGAAGTATGAAGAATGGCTTCTAAGAAGATAAAAGGAACAGTTTGAAGAGCAAACTCCTTAGACAGCCAGTTACAGCATTTGAGCCAAGCCAGAACTAGTCTAGACCAGACCCTTTCTATTTATCCTGCAAGTTTTAAGTAGATTAAACTTAAGTGTTCATTTAATCAGAATTCCACAATTTGATTACTTCAGCATTTAGCTTAATCTCACTGATGAATCATTTCTTTTTAGAAACATTTCTGAAGTCTGTTTCCACATAATCTTAGATTAGAGAGCTTTAAAGTGTTTAAGATACATTTTCCAAGTGATCTTCAATCAAACTTATTTTTCCTGTTATTCAGAAGCAAATGACTCACAAGAAGAGAGGCAATATGTAACAAATCTTTATTTACATTGAGAATATTTTAATATCTTAGTTGAAGTTATGAATTAAAGGATAGAAAATCTTTGCTCTTTTTCCCTTATAGATTCAAGGTCCATGGACGGAGAACAAACATTGGTTTTGCTGTTGTTCCCTCTGCTAAGGGGGCCAAACAGAAAGTTTCTGCTTATCATCACAAGTGTGGCTTCAGAGTAGGAAATGTGGGTGCTAAAGTATACAAGTGGATGAATTCGACGGGTGGGGGGGGCACCTCCTACGAGCATACCACTCATACTGTGGAATGGGAAGAAGTTAAGATGGCCCCAACCATTGCCTTTCTTACCTCAGCACTATCCCTCTCAGGTAGAGTTGACTCCTGGGAAGTGTGCGTCTAGTCAAACCGATTTTTCCTCATTAATGAGCCTTGATTCTCGACAGTCTTCCTTATATAGTCTTTTCTCTGTTCCCGCATGTACCTTATGAAATCGTGTGTGCGTGCGCAAGTGCATATGAGCCATGATGCACATGTGGAGGTCTGAGGACAACTTTGTGGATTTGGGGGAATCATGAAGCAAATGCCTTCAACTCCCTGAACCCTCTTGCTATCTATCTCCCTTCTTCCTAAATCCTATAGAGCAGTCTCATTCTTCTCAAACCATCATGATCTCCACTCCAGAAATGCATATTTGAGTAGACTAAGAATTTCTTGCACACATAGCCATTCTTCCTCTGCCTCCTGGCTATTCTCGAGGGAAGTAGGTTTTTCCGAAACAGCTTTGAACTTCATGTTCACTGAGTGGCTTAGAGGAGACAGCCACCATTTCCCACTGAGGCTGTTGTTTCCTGCTGTTTCTGAACTGCCATTCTGTCTGTCCTTCTCTTTAGAATAGTTCTCACGTACCTACCCATCCTGGTTGTTTGTTCTGAAAATGTGTGCTCATGTTAGGTGAGAAGTACCCGAGTTCTGCTCTGGCCAGTGTGGACCAAGACTGCTGCCTTTCACCTTTGATTGCTGCTCTGCCTTCACATAGCTGCACCCTGTTGGCCCTTCTCAGACCCCATCGCACCAGGCTTGCTGCTGTCCCCAGACTAAGCTTGTTGTCTGCTAACGCCATCAAGTAAGCTTTAAAACCGGTGGTAATTAATCCCCAGCTTGTCCCTCTCAAAGCTGGATGCGTGGCTTTGGAAACAAGTGCTGATGATACCTTAGGGATTAGCCCATTTTTCTAGGCTACTGTGATTTTAGTCTTGGCTCTTTTATTGGATTGCATGTTTTTTGTGTATTTACGTGTGTATCTTATTCCCCCTGTGTTCCTGTCATTGTGCCTGTACTAAGCGTCTGTATCTGCACTCTAGTTGTTGATAATGTAGTTTCAGAGGGAAGGCCATAGAGTCCTGAAGCCTGCTTGCTGATAGAGCTGCTGATGGCATTTTGGAAGGAGCCCCTGTCGAGGCTGCTCCATAGTTACCTAGTTGCCTCATGTTCTATTATCCATCTTGTGTCATTAATGTCTGTCTGGGTCAATGAGAACTTGGTCAACGAAACTGCTGCAGTTCACCAACACAGGGATTTTTCTACTGCCTCTTGATCTGTGCTCCAGCTATGCGCAATCCTCTTTAGAAAAAGGAAATTAGAATGAGCTCAGATAACTCAGATTGTTTCCAAAATGCTTCCTGCTTTCTTCTAAGAGATCAGGGATCAATTTCAAATAATCCAAGTTTAATAAAGTATTTCCATCAGGTATACTGATGTTGGCAGTTCTTTATGATTTCTTTTTTTCCTGTGTGTGTGTTGTTAGTGTATATATAGATGTGTGTGTGTAAAATGTCTATGTCTGTACACATATGCATGTGAGGGTATGTGTGTGTTTGGTGTCCTTGTGTACATACATGTGTGTAATATCTTTGTACATCTATGCATGTTTGTGTGTGAGTGAGGGTGTGTTTAGTGTTTGTGTGTATATGTGTGTGAGTGAGGGTGTGTTTGGTGTCTGTGTGTGTATAAGTATGTGTGTGTGATGTTTATGTCTGCACACACTTGTGTGTTTGTGTGTGTGTGAGTCTCCCGGGGTCTGTCCACCTTTCACCTTGTTTGAGTTCCTTTGCTGTCTGCATACTGACTGGTCTGTGGGCTTCTGGGGACATTCATATGTCCATCTCCTGTCTCAGGGTAGGAGCACTGGGTTGCAGACGCAAGATTCCATGCTTGGCTTCTGCGTGGGGTCTGCAGATTTGAACTTGGGTTTTCTCACTTGCACGGCAAGAACTTTGCTCACTGAGCCACCTCCCCAGACCTTCATGTCTTCTTTCTAGTCTCTGCCAGGCTCCCGCTCCTGTTCTGTGCTTCCTACACTGGCAGAGATTCAAGGGTCGCATTCATGAGCAGCTGTGGCATCAAAGCGCCAGGTGCTCCGTTTCTGTCCCCTCACTTGGTTGGGTATCAATTCTTAGTACTTTTTTTTTTAACCAAAATAAAACTATTCTCGAGTAGAGACAGTTAATGTATTTGAGAACCTTGTTTTCTAGCATGATTCTTATAATCTGTGTATTTATGTTACATATTTTCTCTTCAAGAGATGTCATAGAGACGAAAGGCAGACGTGCATGCAGCTGCATCCCACTCTTTAAACAGAGTCTAAGGGTGTGTGATCCATGGATTTTTATAATTCCTTTAAAGTCACACATGGCATAGATGAGGACACCATTGGCTTGTTCATTGAAGCTGAGAATGCAAAAATGAGAGATATCCCATCATACTTGGGAAAGAGAATCAGAACAATTAAGCAAGTTTAGTATATATGATGGGCGTTATATTTATAATGGATGTTAAAACTGTGAAGTTCATAAAGACATGAAATAGAAAAGGCTGAAAATATGTGGTGTTTACAGAAGACATGTAAATATATACTCATAGGTGCATTCTTACGTGATTACAGTGTTTGGAGGATGACTAGTTATATAATTTAGGACTCTAACTGTGTTACTTAACCCTTTCCCAATAAGAACGATTTTCAGTTAAATAAATGAATGGTTGAAAGTTTCTAAGAAGTGTTTTGAGGAAAAAAAAGAAGACATGGCTTGGCCACAGAAGAGAAATGGGAGAGAGTAAATCATATGAAGGTTCTCAAAAGTAGACTTTTGTCCTTGAGTAACATTCATTTAGAATGGAAGAAGAAATTAAAGATGGATGTTGGTGGGTGAATTTGAGAGATGTTTGAGGTGAAGTTCATGGGTGTGAGTAGATTTGGGGTGGGGAAGGAATGTGGTGTTTGTTAGGAACAACCTCCAGGTTTCCGGCCTTTCCAGCTGGGATAGATGGAGAGCAAGTGAGATGGGGAGGGTGGCCCTAAAACTAGTTTGATTTATTGGAGCTTATGTGGTCCTAGTCCTCTCATGGTAACATCAGTAAGCAGTTGCATACAGGGGTCGAGAACTCAGAGGAGAGCTTTGGGCTAGAGATTGTTCGGATGTTTTCTGTTTACTGAGGGGTTGCAGTTGGAGCCATGGCGACATGTGCTGTCTCCAGGAGCAAGAAGACAGTACAAAGAATAAAGATAACCCTTAGGCTTTCTCTTTAGACCGCTGTTGAGAGTCAATGCACGAGGATAAACTGTCAGAGAATCTAGAGAAGAAAAATCTTCAAAGCAGAGGTGAAGGGGCTGAAGGGCAGTGAATTCCGGAAGAAGGAACACTGAAATGAAACCAGTATTCATCAGGTTGTTCCTCAGATATTGCTGATTACACTTTGATTTTCCTTCCTTCCTTCCTTCCTTCCTTCCTTCCTTCCTTCCTTCCTTCCTTCCTTCCTTNTCCCTCTTTCCCTCCCTCTCTTCCTTCCTTCTTTCTTTTTTTGCCAGAGAAAGATTTAGCCTTGGATTCATTACTTCAGGAAATACTGACGTATTAGTCAAAGGAATTTGAGGTGAATTCTTCAAGACAAAAAGACAGCAGGAGTCCCAGGAGCTGAGAATTAGGACACGGAGGTGATTGTTTGGGTTTGCTCACGGATTACTTTGTGACAGACTAAACTGACTGTGTGGAGGATATTGTTGACGATCAATGCCATTATGTCCATTTTAAAGTTGATACAGAAGGCCTGTTGAAGTCCAGTAACTTCCCCATGGGCATATTGCCAGTCACGACTGGTGCCCATATATGGATCCAGGTATGCCTGATGCTGGAATCTTGACCCAGAGCCGAAACAGAGAAATTTAGAGTTAATGAGCAGAACCAATAGCTCAGGCCCATTAGAGCCAGTCATAGGGTGTTTTAGAAATGGGCAAGTGACATTTACAGTAATGAACTCCAGAAGAGCGAGAGCTGCAGAGAGGCCACTGGATTCAGAGAATGAAATTCAAGTGAAGGGTTATGAAAGAGAAAGTGACGAGATGGTGACAGGCGGGGCTGAGTGGGTGTTCGTGATATGATGTAGGTGCCACTAGCAGAGCTCAGGGTTGGCTTCCTAAAGTCACATAAGAGATGAGCTCGATTTCCTGCAGAATACAGTTCAGAAAATGTCTGTTTCTTTGAGGTTGAATGCATCAGAGTGGGACTCAATGTCACCTAAGATGATATTAGCATATCTAAAGAAAGACTGTCTCCACAGAAGGTAAAAAATGGAGACATAGATAGGGTTGGGTGTGATTTTCGGGATGGTCTAGGGGAGACTGTATGCTACCTAAAGGGTGGAGGCCTGGTCTTCAGGCACGACAATCTGCAGCATTCGGATGTAATTGAATCCCTAGTTATCAATGTCCTATACAGAGATAAAGAGTGATTAGAGAATTTAGCTGTTAAACCTTTAGCGGAAATGTTCTTTGTTAGTCGGTTAGCATTGTAGATTTTATGTTATTCTAGTTCTCCTTTCCCACATCCACACCACTAACTCTAGGGAATCTCATGCTTTCTCATCTCCCCCGGCAATGCTTGGTTGCTTCTTCTTCTAAAGGATAACTCTATCATAGCCATAACCGCAGCTCCAGGGAATATACTCAAGGGGGGTGATAGTGAAGTGTAGGCCAGAGGAGAAGGCAGTAGGTAGAACAGTCACCTTCTGCTCTTTATTTCTTCTGGTTCAGACTGAAGGGCCTGCCAGACCTTGACTGGTGGTTGAAGAAGAAAGAGAGCTCAGGTCTCGAGTGAGAGAATGTGGACTGATGTTCAGGGTGAGTCTCTTTAGGGTTGTCAGCGCGTGGGAAAGCTGGTAGGTGTCCTCTCATCAGACTGGTGCTCAGGAATGTGTCGACCCCACCAACAGCATAAAACAGAATGCTTATCCACACTTGCTGAAGTCTTGGTGTGCAAGTCTATGCTAACTCTCCCACTGCAAACAGCGCAAACCTAGCAGTGCTGAGAACAGCGGCGTAAACACAAATACTTTGTGGGTGGTTTGATAGCGTGTCCATTTAGTGAAATAACAGAAGTAAGTTCTTCATCAGGGCCTGTGACCTCAGTACCTCTGACCAGGGATACAAGTCATGGAATACAGGGATGTGGTAAAATACCCCGACAGAGCATGGTGGTTTGAATGAGATGTCACTCATAAGTCATAGGTATATGAATGCTTTGTCCCCAGTTGGGTGACTGTCTGGGAGGATTGGGTGTGGTCTTGCTGGAGGATGTCACTGGGCTTTGAGTTAGCTCTCCCTACCTTCTATCTGTGGTTTGAGATGTGGTCTGTGATCTCTTCCTGCCACCATGCTTCTGTTCAACCATCGAAGATTTGAACCTGCTGGGACCATATGCCCAATTAAATGCTTTCTTTTATGAGTCGCCTTGGTCATAGGGCTTTCTCACAGCAACAGAAAAGTAACTAATACAAAAGTACCTGGAGACAGGAAGAATTTAATTCAGCTCACAGTTTAAGTACATCATGGCAGGAAGTCAAAGGAGCCAGGAGTGGGAACCACTGTTTAAATTACACGTTGTATTCATCTCTCTTTCTCAATTTTATATAGTCCAGAATCTGCTGTCCTAACAACGACCCCACTCACAGTTAAGATGGGTCTTTCTACATCAGTTAATGTAACTAAAATAATCTCCAGTGGGCATGTCCAGAAGCCCATCTCCCAGATGATGCTATATTCTGCCAAGCTGAAAAGGAATAATCACGCAGTACCAGATATGCATTCTTTCCCAAGGTCCTCTAATTCAGTCACACGTGGTTGGTTGCACCATAACGGTACTGCCATTATTGTATAAGTGGGCACATCTTGCCTGGCAGGCCAGTATTTTAATACACAGGTTTTACTGCTGGGTAAGACCATTGATGGCTTTTCTCTGCCAGCAGCCTACATGGAGCCTTATGGCATGATGAGGGCTATCTAGCATGGATGAAGCCTCCATCTTATTTCCAGTGTGATTTTTATATGTCCTGTAACCAAGATTTATGGTGTCTTCAGCAATATGGTCTCAACATCAAGTTCTAGGGCAACCAAGAGCATTGGCAATAACTTGGATTGTTTTGGGAACCTCTTGGGCATCCACGACCAATACTCTATAGGGAAGTATCTTATACTACGCACTGGTACACGTTGCTTTGGGAGTAGCATTATCTACCCATGCTGGATATCTCCATTCAAACTTTTTAAGTTGTAATTTTTTTGTTTGCATTTTAGACAGTATCTCACTATATAGCTGTGGCTGTCCTGGAACTTGCTGTGTATAACAGGTTGGCTTCAAACTCACCACAATTGGCTTTAAATAGTATTTTTAAGTTAGTTTACGAAATAGGTTTCTGTGTGAGTTTTCCACACATCCTTAGTTTTGACTAACTCTCTCAGCCTCTCTTCTTCTGCTACTCCCATGCCTGTACCCACTGCGTCATTTCCTGTGTCAGTGTTCCTCCCCGTGCCTGCCTGTCACATGTGTTCTACTGTCCCCCACCCCAGTCCCCAACAGTGGTCCCTTTCTATCTCCCTGGCCCCTGAAGTCACTCCAAGGTAAACATACACATCTAAAATTTGAAAGCCAGGATCTGCTTTTGAGTGAAAACATGGAGTTTGTCTTTCTGAGTTGGGTACCTCACTCAGTCTAATATTGTTCAGTTCCATCCCTTTTCCTGCAAATTTCCTAATTTGGCTTTACATGCACTTATTCATTATCCTCTCATCAGTTGGTGACATCCAGTTGGATTCTGTCTCACATCTATTTTGAGCAGAGCAGCAGTGAACATGGATGTGAAAGTGTCTGTAGTAGGAAGTGGAATCCTTCAGGCGCATCCTCAGGAGTGGTATGGCTGAGTCATATGGTAGCTCTATTTTTAGCTTTTGAGAAACTTCCACCCTGATTTCCATAGTGGCTACACAAGTTTACATTCCTGCCAACAGTGAAGAAGGATTTCCCTTCTCCATATCCTTCCAGCATTTGTTACCATTTCATTTCATTTCTCAATTGAAAACATTTTTGGAGACTACGTGAATGCTGTATTTACATAATTTTCATCTCGTCCTCTCCTAGCTCCAACTCCTGTCATGTCACCTACTCCATCTCAAATTAATGACCTCTTTTATAATTAATTACACAACCAAACTAAGCAAACAAAACAGCACCCCGAATCTACCAAGTCCAGTTAGTGTTGTTCTCATGCGACAACCAGTTGGGATTGGAAAATTTATTAGGTGATTTGTACCTGAAGAAGATTGATTCTTCCTCTCTCAGAAACCATTGCCTGTAGCTCCTCATATAGGGGTGAGACCATATGAAATTTCCCCTGCCTGCATTGCATGCTGACTTGTTTGTTACTGCGCAGGTCTTGTTTAGCAAACTGTATCGCTGAGATTTCTTGGGTGCAGTATCCTTACCATGTCTGCAGACACTACATAGCCTCAGGCATCTGGTCCTCTGGCTCCTATAACCTCTCTGCCCCCCTTCTGTGATGTTCCCTCAGCCTAGGGGTAAGCATTGCACTGTAGATGTTTCACAGAACAGCCCATTGTCACCTCTTCTCTACATTGACCAGTTGCGTATTTCTGTCCTGGTCTCTGTCCACTGCAAAAACAAGCTTCTTTGTTGAGGGGGTGAGATCTATAGTTATCTGTAGGTATAAGGGTAAGTAAAGTTATACATCATATTGGTTTATGAAAATGGCAGTAGTTGTGTCTCCTCTAGGGTCTTTAACATCTACAGCAATGGCTAGTTGGGTGGGTTTACAGTCCTAGGTGTGAATTACTTGCTGTTGAGCAGGCCTTAAGTCCAGTTCGTCATCCGGGAGTCACTTCTGGTTTCATTCATCCATCTGCAAATTTTATAATTTCACTTTTCTTGGCAACTGAATAAAATTTCATTATATATATATATCACATTTTTATTAGCCACTCATCAATTGTAGACATCTAAGTTGTTTCCATTTCCTAGCTGTTGTGAACAGAACAGCAGTGAACATAGCTAACCAGTGTCTGTACAGGAGGATACCATGTCTTTGAGTGTGTGCCAAGGAGTGCTACAGCCGGCTCATATGGTTGATCTACTTTGCACTTTTGAGGACTCTGCAGGTTGACGTCCATACTGGTTGCACCAGTTTGCAATCTCACCAGCAGTGATCAAGAGCTCCCCCTTTCCCTCATTCCCATCAGCATTTGTTGTTGTTTTCTTGATCTTAGCCTTCTGACTAGGGTAAGAAGGGCTCAGGGTGGTTTTCCTTTCCATTTCTCTAATTGCTAATGATACCGAATGCTTTTTAAGGTAGGGCCGTCTGTATGAGTTTGGAGCCCTCCATCGTAGACTGGTGAGCTAGAACACTGGGTGCACAGCTGAAAACAGTGGTTCCTCTCTTCACAAGATATCAGTAGCTCACAGTTGAGAAGTAAGGGTAGGACCTCATGAGCTGTTTTCCCACACTCAAGTGACTGTTGGCAGGGCCAGTCTTGTACAGGCCCCTTGCAGGTGACTGCAGCTTGCTGTGAGTTCATGATTGCCATGGCTGTGCCATGCCTAGAGAATGGCACTTGACAGCCCTTCCCCCATTTTCTGACTTACAGTCTTTCCGCCACCTCAGAAAGGTTCCCTGAGCTTTTAGAGAGGGTGGTGGTTGTACCGGACTACTCTCCAAGCCAGAGTTCCACATCTTCATGAGTTCACCTGTACCCATGTGCAAAAGAGCATCACAGCTGGCCTTGATGACAACTGTCCTTCCCTCATAGGAGAGGGTAGTGGGGAGAGGCATGAGACCTTCCAGCCATCCCAGGGTTTCAGGTTTTATGTTAAAATCTTTGATCTGTTTCGAGTTTATGTTTTTGTGGGCAATCTAGTATCATTTTTCTATATGTAGATGCATAGTTTCCCCGGCATCACTTACTGAAGCTTGTGTGTATATTTTTGCTGTCTTTGTCAAAATAAAATGGACTTATATCTGAGTCCTTAGTTTATTCTATTGATTTATGTCTCTGTTTTGTGTCAGCTCTGTATCTTCATTGTTAGGGCTCTGTGGTATAATCTCAAATTGAGTATGTTTTGTTCATGATGCCTTTGGCTACCCAGGATCTTTTGTTGTCTCCTTATGAATTTTAAGATTTTTTTTTCTATTTGTGAATAACATCACTGGAACTTTTTTCCTTTTATTGAAAATAAAAACCATGTGGTTGCTGGGAATTAAACTCAGGAACTCTGGAAGAGCAGCCAATGCTCTGAACCACTGAACCTTCTCTCCAGCTTACCTTTTAAAGCTTTTCTTTGGTGGCGGTTTCACATGGGAGAGGCCTTACGTTCAATTGCCATGAATTGACATCAATGTCAAAGCAAAGCCCATTCCATCTCATCACGTCCTTGTGAAATGCTTTTGTTACAAACTTCCCTTAGTAATACAGAAGTATCATTTGATCCATAGAGAATCATTGATGTCATTTCTTAGCACAGCATGAAGCTGTGTTCTAGAATTAATATGGTTTTCATACTGACTTTGTAAAATTATAGCTATACCTATAATGCTTATCCTCATATTTTTTTAAATCTGTGGCTGGTAGAGTTAGTTTCTGCATTAACTTTGGGTTCATCTTAACAGATTCATATATGAGCCTCCACAAAAGGGTCTCTGTTATTAGTTTTTCCTGGATAAGTGTAAAAGTGATCTCTGCTTGCTATTGTCATTTAATATTGCATTGCCCTCAACATGTTATCTAAGGATACAATTATATACTCAAAAACTTTCTGCTAATGACAGGTGGAGACACGAATTCAGAAGTTGTGATCCATGCTAGACACACAGTAGCTATGTGTCAAGTAACTGACCTCAGCACTATTGTTTGTAATTACTTGATCAAATAGCGCACATTCAGATCTGTCCCAGCATTTGTGTCTTGTTTTTCAGCAAAACCAACCATATTAAGGAGGTCATAAAATAGGTTTGTTTTGTAGCTTTGCCATATGTTGCGTACAGTTGCACTGATAACATCTTTCATAACTTCACATATCACATGTAATAGAAATATACCCATTAGTGTCTCTGGATCCTGGAAAAGAAAGAGTTTGTACTGCCAGGCTACACGGCAATATCCAACAGTCAGTGTGGCCTGCTCTGGACTCCCTCACTACTTTGGTGAGGATCGTCCTATCTGCTTTACATAAATAGGAAAGTTAGGAGAATCATAAACATTACTGTTTGTGTTGACTCGGTGTCCTCAAGGGGAAATCACATTCTTTCATTTTCAGAAAAGAAGATGGAGACCTCACACTTGCTGATTGTAGTGTTTGATAAATAAAATGAGCAAAAATCTCTCTGGAACCGTGTGTGCGTGTGTGTGTGTGTGTGCGTACATGCATATTCTAGCACTTGTGCATATATGTGTGAGTTTGTGTGCACATGTGGGTTGTCAGTGAGACAGATTGAGAGAGACTTGACTTTCCTGAAAGGCATTCAGCAGGGGGCCAAGCACTAATGCAATGTTAATTCATCACAGGGGCGGGACACTAGAGATAAGAATTTAAAGAGGTTGCAGGTTGGTATAGCTAACCAGATACAATTGGGTATGAGTTAACCAGGTACAGTTAGGTAAGAGCTAACCAAGTGTAGGTGTATGAGCTAAGGAGGTGCAGCTGGGTATACACTAACTAGGGAGGTGGGTAACCAGATGAGAAAGATAGGGCTCTGGGAAAATAATGTGCAAGACACTGTCACCTTTTAGCAAAATTTTGCATCTGATGTAGTTAATAGTAACTGTCTTAGTTAGGGATTCTATTGCTGTGAAGCAAGACACCATGACCACAGCAATTCTTATAAAGGGAACACTTAATTGGGGTGGCTCATTTATGGTTTCAGAGGTGCAGTCCATTATCATCATGATGGGGAGCATAGTGACTTGCAGGCGGATGTGATGCTGGAGCAGAGAGTCCTCCAACATGCAGGCAACAGGAAGTCAACTGACTGTCACACTGAGGGAAGCTTGAAAAAAAGACCTCAAAGCCCACACACTTCTTCCAATAAGACCACACCTACTTCAACAAGTCCACACCTCCTAATAGTGCCACTCCTTTTGGGGTCCATTTTCTTTCAAACCACCATAATAACAGACTCAACTGCAAGCGATAGTAGTTTCTAACCAGAAGCTTCCACAACTATTCCAGAAAGGAGACCACCCAGATCATCCCATACACAAGGAACCAAGTCTGAGGTAACCAAGGAAGACTGTGGTTGCCTCTTGGTAGCTGTGATAGAGTTGGCTCTGCTGAGGTAAGCTACAATCTGGTCATGCAAACATGAAAACAAAGAGAGCATACTTCTATTAACTGGGAGCAGACCCTGCCAAGGGCTAGGACTGGAGAGATACTGGTGAGGTCAGTACAACTAGAAGCTGTCCTGTAAGGAATGTCAGAGGTGGGCAGAAGAGAGTTTCCTAGAATCCTGGCTAGGGCCAGCCAGGGAATGATGAAAGGACAGACACACAGACACAGTACAGTGGAGTTGGGATTGGATAGGGTCCCACTACCCCCATGACTACTGCCAAAATTTGGAGCTTCCTAGTGTTTATTGTGTACAGCATAAGGGGAGGGGCTGCTCTGAGTAGGAGATCTGTCTAGGAGAACAGCGTGGGAGGAGGAAGCACTGTGGCCAGTCTTTGTACACCCCAATCAGTCATTCCTAAATACTCATACTTGCCCTCCTGGGGACAGCTTTGCCATTCCTCTTGAGCCTGGTCCCTATGGGCACCAGCTTTGTCAAATTGTTCCATGGGTCAGTTGGTTCACAGAGTGGCTATGCCCGGGTCAAAATACATGTCCTCTCAGGACTCCACTCACTCAGAGATCCCTACCCCTGCAGGTTCAGAGCATGTCAATTCCCCTAATTAGATGGACAGAACACATCACCTCCTGGTTGTTAGGCTGATGTGCAGAGAGCTTGTAGGTCCTTCATTGGCAATGCGCAGAGAATTAACCAGTCTCATTAGAAATGGCCCCAGGCTTTGTCCATTTCCTTCCTTAAATGCTGTTTGAAATCCTACACAGCCAGATTAACACATTTCCCCCCCTCTCTTGGAGTCCCCTGCAGAGCTTTGCTTAACTCTCTGGAGATCTGCTTTCTGCTGTAAATCTTTCATCCTTCTTCTTTCTGTAAGAATTAAACTTGGAAACTTGCCCTTCATCTTTTGAATTCATGCACTGAGGACCCAGACCCACCACCTAGTGCTTCAGTCAGCACTCCCAAGGACACTTCTTTGTTTCAGTGCTGGACAGAACTTAACCTCAGAATATGCTAATTTATGTTAATCTTCGTTTCAAGTGCTTTTTGATGGTTTTCTATTTCTTCTGAAGTGACAGAGCTGTCAAGGTTGGTCAAAGTGACCAGCTCAGCTACTAGACTGATAGCTGTCAGATGTGGCCCAGGCACAGCCGAAGAGGCATGGGCAGGGACCAAGGCTGCACTGCAGTGTTACTGTCATTTTCAGTCCCTGAGTCTGGCTACCCTGTGAGTACATTTCGACCTGAAGTCCCATCTGTCTTAGGGAAGAGACACCATGACCACAGCAACTTTTACAAAGGAAAACATTTAATTGGAGTGACTTACAGTTCAGAGGTTCAGTCCCTTATTATCATGGTGGGACATGGTGCTGGCCAACATGGTGCTGGAGAGGTAGCTGAGAGTACTACATTTTACAGGCAACAGGAAGTGGTCTGAGATACTGTGCAGTATTGAGCATATATGAGACCTCAAAGCCCACCTGCACAGTTACACACTTCCTCCATCAAGACCGCACCTCCTCCACAAGGCTGCAACCTGTAATAGTGCCACTGCCTTTGGAGGCCATTTTCTTTGAAACCACCAGACCATCAGAGTCAGTAGCAAGTGTTGTTTTTGCAGAAGGAGTGGGAACTGTCAATCAAGAGCCCCTGTTTTTGTGATCTGGTGAGTTGCTTGCTTTAAATGCTCAGCAACTGCACATTGAAACTGGGTTTCACATGGAAACATCATGATGAGACTTTAGTTGTGGGAGCCCCAAGGAGACTTGACTGAAGCCACAGAGACCTCTTCAGCTGCCGTGGCTGCTGCATCTGTCCCAGAAGCCACCATATCAACAACTACCTTAAAGTTTTTGTTTCAGTCATTATTACTGTAGATACCCTGCTATGGCTCCGGAAAATGCACGTGACCTCCGTAAGTGTTGATGCTCCTACCCCACAGCCGTTCCATATGTCTCCACGTATTGCAGAAGTCTCACTACAGCCCAGAAAGAGCACCTCCCCACCCATGACCTGCTGGACAGCCAGACTTGGTGCACCTCCTTACCCATGACCCCCAGGACAGCCAGGCTCAGTGCATCTCCTCACCCATGACCCCAGGGCAGCCTGACTTGGTGCACCTCCTTAGCCATGACCCCAGGGCAGCCAGGCTCAGTGCACCTCCTTACCCGTGACCCCAGGGCAGCCAGGCTCAGTGCACCTTCTCACTCATGACCCCAGGGCAGCCTGACTTGGTGCACCTCCTTACCCATGACCCCAGAGCAGCCAGGCCCAGTGCACCCTTTCAGAGTGTGGTGACTAAGCAGAATGTTTGTGAATAGCAGCTAGGAGGCTGGGCACATGCGTGCCTAGCTAAGCAGCCGTCTTCTAATTCTCCTCAGAAAATTCAAGAGACCTGTGCACTGCCCCCCATGCTGCAGCACAACCTTAGTAAAGCCTACTGCAAGTGGATGTTGTGGGCCTGTGGTTTTTCAGGGAGAGGTGACCGAGATGGTTGCAGACAACACGAGATGCTTACCTGTGGTCTCCTAGGTCAAGGGGACGGGAATAGACACCAGAGCAGACTCCCAGCACAGCTAGTGGTAGGGGAGTTTGAAGGCTTGGGGGCAGAGACTGATGAAAGGGGAAGGGAGGGAGGAGAGCTGCAGAGACCTGAGGCTGAGGACAGCAAGGATTCTGGAAGAGCCACGGGCTCCAGCTGCTGGAAGAGTTCCATCCAAAGAGCTGCTGAGAGTTCCCAGCTCCAGCTGCTGAAGGGCCTATAGGAATGGCTAGAGCTGAGCTGCTGGCTCTCCGCGTGTATGGCAACACTAGATGCTGTTGGCACTCACACGTTTGGAGCAATAACTGCTAAGAACTGAAGGCCATTGCTGTTCCACGCACGGAGCTGCCCCTTTGCATCTTCATGATTTCTATCCAGAGCCAGTGAAAGACCCCCGGAGGGTATCTTCCCTAGCGCGAGACCCCCAAGTCCAAGAACCAAGACCGAAGCCACTGGATGCAATCAGCAAGAGGATTTTATTGATTACACAGGCACCTGC
>LOEQ01000188.1:252960-264219 GCA_001685075.1 Bramus lutescens | reverse complement strand
CCATGTGGCTCAGTACCTTTTTCAGTGGGGCAGATCACATCCTGCTGCTTTGGTGATCTGGCCAGGCGTCGCAGGAATCAACTTCCTACTTCCCAGAATTCTCCTATTCTCATTTCTACTTCCTGTCTGGTTTTCCCGCCTATGCTTCCTGCCTGGCCAATCAGCGTTTATTTAAAACATGATTGACAGAATACAGACAATTCTCTCGCACCAACGAATTCATTGAACCTCCTTATAAACTTTAGTTAGAATCAGCATGTTCGTTTCTACAAAATGTTGACTGGACTTCTAGGAATTGCATTGAGCCTGTAGATGAGTTTGAAGAGTTTTGCCATCTTAACAATGTTAGTACTTGTAATTCATTAATATAAGATGCTTTCTTATGTATGTATGCATTTATGTATATATGTATGTATAGCTTGTTTTTGTTTTTTCAAATTTACTGCAAGTGCATAAAGTATGATCATTTTTATATATTGGTTTTTATGTCTTACAACTTTCATAACTTTGTTTTAATGAATTCTTTAGTACTTTGCTTTATAAAAGATCTTGTTTTCTGTGAATAGGGATAGTTTTACATCATCTTGTCTGGATGCCATTTATTTCTTGTTATTGTCTATATTCACTTGCTAGCCCCTCCCTTATAATAATGAAAAGATGTGGCAAGAATAGACATGATGTCCCAGTTTTGGGGGACAACCATGTATGTATATAGCACAGCCTTACACTTGAGCACCTACAGAGAGAAACTGAAAACGATATACGTATTTTTCACACTGTAATTTGCTTGTTGTGGAATATTAAAGATTTGTTAAATTTGTTTAGGCCTTAGAACATGTGTTTCTCTGTAAAGCTGTGTTGCTTTGCCTGTTTTGAATTCCTGATTGGTCTAATAAAGAGCTGAACAGCCAATAACAAGGCAGGAGGAAGGATAGTTGGGGCTGGCAGTCAGAGAGAATAAAGAGAGAAATCTGGGAGAAACAGATTGAGGAGCAAGGGAGGAAGGGGAGACCAGGGGTCAGCCTCCTGGTTACACAGCAAGACATGAATAAGAAGTAAAGAATGGTATACAGAAGTAGAGGAAGACAGAAGGGATAATTAAGTTAAGAAAAGCTGTTTAGAAGGCGGTCTAAGGAGGCCTTCCTACTCATGTGGTCTTTGTGACTTCCATCATGGTGTACCATGGACAGGGCTAGAAGGCGCAGAAAGTGGTGCAGCCCATCGACCTCATCTTCAGATACTTGTAAAATAGCTCTCAAGTTCAGGTCTGGCTGTATGAGCAAGTAAGTGAGTATGCCGATAGAAGGTTGTATTGGCTTTGCTGAGTACATAAACCTCGTATTAGATTATGCAGAAGACATTCACTCTAAAACAAAGTCAGGAAACAACTGGGTCGGATCATGCTGAAAGGAGATAATATTCTGCTCCAAAATGTTTCCAGCTAGAGCCCATCAAACACTCAAGAAGTTGAAGAAGTACAGTGTTTTAAAGGTGTCTTCTGTTGGGAGCACAGTCTGAAACATTTATTCATATTGTTTTAGTGGCCCTTATGTTATTATCAGGTGACAATAAATATGAGATTTATTGCTTTTATTACCAAAAGAAAAGAAAAGAAAAGAAAAACTGTCTAGAAATAAACCAAGCTAAGAAGGCTGGGCATTTAGAAAGAAATAAGTCACCGTCTGTATTTATTTGGGATCCCGAAAGAAGCAAAAAACAAAAGAGTAAAAAGTATTAAAAAAAACATAAAAACCCCAACATTTTCTTTTTCTTTTTCTTTTCTTTTTTCCCCCCCAAGACAGGGTTTCTCTGTAGTTTTGTAGCCTGTCCTGGTACTAGCTCTTGTAGACCAGGCTGGCCTCGAACTCACAGAGATNNNNTCGAACTCACAGAGATCCTCCTGCCTCTGCCTCCCGAGTGCTGGGATTAAAGACTTTGCCACCACTGCCTGGCTGCAATTTGCTCTTTAAAAGAAATTTCTCTTAGGCTTATGAATATTTATTTCTCATAATTGATAAATGCTTTTAATTTACAACAGAATTTAATTTTTTGTTGACAAATGTGGCTTAAAAGTTTACCTTTAGAAATTTCATTACTAAAAAAGTTCATGTGCAATTTTGTACGATTAAATTTTTAGATATTTTTATTTTTCTAAATTGAAAACTTATTTCATTCTCACTATATAAGGATGCTTGCTATAAAAGATCTTCAGAAATTGCGGTGTTATAATGAATGTAAAAAAGTCATAACCCTTTAATCAGAGAAAATCTCTGTAATCATTTTAGTCATTCCTTTCAGATATTTTCACTGTCTTCATGATGTATGCTTTTTTAATATCTAAAACGTGATCATATTTATAATCTAGCAACAGTGACAACAAGAGCTGTCTTTACTGAGGCACATAAAGTAGTGTTGGTTGTCTTGCTTGATGAGTGACTTGACAATCTGAATGGCTTTTTCCATCCCCATTTAACTGTCTTACATTAGTGTTGTAATCAGCCCCCGTGCGCTTTAGTCTCCTTAGTAAGCTCCTGCCGCGCTCCTGCCGCCTTAGCTTTTGTCATAACTAGTGAATCTGTATTGTAATAATAATGTAAAGTTGGAGCTCAGAGCTTCTTATATGTAATTTACAGTTTTTTCCTTGGATACTAGCTGAGTAAAATCACTTCTTCATTATCGTTGCTTTCTTTCTCAAAACAGACTTTTTTGTTTTTGTTTTTTGCCTTTAGGTATGTAACCATATGCTTTTTTTTTCTTTTAAAGAATGATAAGGGGGCTGGAGAGATGGCTCAGAGGTTAAGAGCATTGCCTGCTCTTCCAAAAGTCCTGAGTTCAATTCCCAGCAATCACATGGTGGCTCACAACCATCTATAATGGCGCCTGGTGCCCTCTTCTGGCCTGCAGTCATACACACAGAATGTTGTATACATAATAAATAAATAAAGAAATATTTTTAAAAAAGAATGATAAGAGGATGCTACAACTGTTTAACATTCTGCAGATTTGGGGAATACTTCTATTAATACTATTTTTGTTGTATTGGCAGATGAGTAAAATAGTTTCTTTCTGTCATTCAGCTTTCTTTTCTTTTTTCTTTTTTCTTTGTTGAGGCAGGGTCTTACTCTGTAGCCTAGGCTAGCCTTGACACCATTATGTAGCTCAGACAGCCTTGAATTTGCATCAATCTTCTTACCTCAACCTCCAGAAGAGGTAGTCATTGTTCATTGTACTTGCTCTATTTATTATTTTATATGCTCTACCACATTTAGATCCCGAATACTTTGTATACCTTTCATATTTCATTTCTTTCTAGTACGGAATAGAAATTTATCCAGTTAAAGAGTCTTATCTGGGCAGTGGTGGCAATGGTGGTGCACATCTTTAATCCCAGCACTCGGGAGGCAGAGGCAGGCGGATCTCTGTGAGTCTGAGGCCAGCCTTGGTCTACAGAGCAAGTTCCAGGAAGCCATGGCTGTTACACAGAGAAATCCTGTCTTGAAAAACTAAACTAAAATAAAAATGAAAGACTTGATGGAATTATTAGAATTGATTCCAAAGCAAAATATAGAATTGCAAAATGAAATCTGTCCTGTTTTAGTTCTCATCATTTCATTTGTTCAATTCTTTTGTTGATTTTGAAGTGTGCATTTAATGTCTTAGCAAATTTTGTTAATAAAACTGATAATTGCTGTTTCAAAAGCTAAGTTTCTTTTGGAGCTTTAGTCATTAACTCTGTGTGTGTGTGTGTTTTGGGTGTATGATATATATATATTCATGTGTGTGCGCCCTTGTGTATGCAGAAGCCATAGGAGGATGTCTGGTGTCTCTCTCTATTGTGCTCCATCTTGTTCCCTTAATGCAGGGTCTCAGTGAACCAGAAGCTCTCTGTTTCCACTAGGCTGGTTGGCTAGCAAGCTCCTCGGATCCTCTTGTCTCTTGCCTCAGTGCTGGGTACATATGTCATGCCTTGTTTTTTATGTAGGTGTTGGGAATTTGAACTGAGGTTCTCACGTTTGCACATCAAGCATTCCTCACTGCCATCTTCCCTGCTCAGTTTCTTTGCTTTTTATTTTTTTTAAGACAGCATCTTATGATCTTTTCATCAAACTTTAGTCGTTGATTAAGGACTTCCAACTGGTTTTGTAAGTATATAGACAACTTTTGGAGGATTTTGTTTTAGAAAGATTACCACTAAGACTTAGGTTGGATTTATAAGGCAGTTTACCCATATGTCTTGTGTCTGGGGTTTATTTTTCAATGAGTCTTTGCTTGATTTTCTTTCTTTTAAAAAATTTTAAAATAATTTATATATGGTTGGAGGTATTTGCATGTGTGGAGTCAGAGGACAACTTTCAGAAGCCAGTTCTCTTCATCTACCATGTGCATCCTGGAGGTTAATCCGGCTCAGGTTGTCAGACTTGGCATAAGTTCCTTTGCCTAATGAGCCATCTTGCCATTTCTGCTTGGTTTCCTTGAAAGGAAAGCACTCTTCTGTGTCTGTAAAGATTCAGGACAGTAAAATGGAATTATCACTCATCTTTGAAATGTCAGTTGTTTATGTTGTTAAAATACTTAAGCCCTTCTAGCAGATACCTCAGCTAGGAGTTATTATACAGTGAAAGTATACTAAGTCCATCCTGGTTTACATTAGTATTTCAGTGTAATGATGAATAGTAGTTCGTTTTTTTAAAATGAGAAATCTGAGACATAGTAATGAGCTGGATGAGCTGCTAGGACAATAAACTGAATCAAGACTCTATGGGGAAGTCCATGAGCATATTTTAGGAAGCACTGTGATGCTTGGAGTGGGTGGGGAAAACCGAATTGTGTATCCTGATTCTCTGACAAGTGACTTCTGAGATTAGTGGCCCACGCCTTTAATCCCAGCACTCGGGAGGCAGAGGCAGGCAGATCTCTGAGTTTGAGACCAGCCAGGGCTGTTACAGAGAGAACCCTGTCTCAAATAATCAAACCAAACAAAACAAACTAAAACATTTTGCTGGAGAAACAGACAATACAGAATATGTGTACATATTTGGTATATACATAATATATCTTAAGTATATATTGATTTCTAGACAGTATTTCTAGACTTCACACTGTGCTCATGTATTTCTATCCATGCCCTTCTTCCCTCACCCCTTAGTAAGTATTGTTAAATATTTCTTAAATCATACCCTCCTTTTTTGTCTTTGCTGACATTTAGATCCTCCACTGAATCATTTGAAGTTATTCCTAAGTTACTCCCTATGTTCTTCCTATCTTTATATAGACACATGTACAAATAATCACTCTTGAATTTGTCTTCCTTTGTATCCTCATTTCTTTAAATTAGATGGAGCCCTTTATAAGTTTTCCTCTACAAAATGTTAAACCGTTATTTCTGTTCATTACTCTGTGTGTGTGTGTGTGTGTGTGTGTGTGTGTGTGTGTTTGAGACAAGATCTTGGTATATAGGTCAGACTGGCCTCTAGTGGATATGCAAGGATGTGCTGCCATGTCCATACTTCTTCCTAGTTTGTACAGATGTAGCTGGGCTTTGTTAATGCAGGCACACATGTTGTCTCTAAGTAGAGTCACCCTCTTTTCTTCATACTTTTATGTTCCTGTTCCTGCCTTGTGTCATCCCTTAAGCCTCTTAGATGCCCTTCTTTGTCCTGAACATTCTTCCATATTCCCGTACAGGCAAACCTGAGCTTTTGAGCATTGATATTCTTCCGCTGCCTTTCAAATGAGCTATTATGTTCATCAGTTGGACAAGGAGCCCTTTGAACTGTGGGTGTGAAATGAGTGGCGCTGCCTGCACATAAGCAATTCAACTCTGATGACATGAGATCATCATCAGAACACCAGTTTTTGTACCCCAAGTTGTTTGTTGTGGTGCTGTGGTCACAATTACACACTAGACAAATACTTTCCTACTGTACTGCATCCCTTTATTACTTTATTGAAGTAGATTTTGAATTGATTTTTAAGTAGTGCTTGGGTAGAGGATAAACATTTTGAAGAGGGAGGGCTTTAAACTGACTTTTGGTTTGTATTGGGTTTCTGGGTAGAATTATGTATGAACAAAAACCTTAGATTCTTTCCTGAATTTTTGTGATTCTTTGACTGTGTTTATTCATTCTCCTCCTTGACACCAAAGAAGAAATATTTTCTTGAAATGAAGGATTTTTTTTATCTTTTTGTCTGTTTCTCAAATATCTTTTGAATGAATACCAAATGTATCACAAAGAATTATTGAATAAAATATAATTGCTATTTGTTTATTTTAGTTGTCAAGTGGGAATCCTGCATATGAAAAATACTATAGACAGGTAAGATTTTTACTATATTTTATATTCTGAATTAAGCATAAAATATGATTTCAATTGTTGATTATATGCATGTAGATGAGGAGTCACTAGATAAGTTTGTTGTGTCATGATTCAACTTTTTTGGGTTTATCCTCTAACTTTGAGTAATTGATACTGTTTTGTTTTTGAGAGGTTCTTCTAGGTGGTCTCAACTGGCCTTTCAGTACATAATCCTACCTCAGTCTCCTGAGTATTAAGGTTATAGGCACACACCAAAACTAGATAATAGCTCTCAGAAAAAATGAAAGAGAATTTAATTACCCTAAATATCTATGTTAAAAAAAATCTATAGAACATTATATGTATTCATTCAGATATAAATATCTTAGTTAATGTATAAGCCAAATAGAAATAACTTTTATGTGTTATTTATTTGGTGGTTTGGTTCTTATTTTTTGTTTGGCTGGCCTGGCATTCACTATGTAGTTCAAGTTTGTGTTGGACTTGTCAGAATTCTCCTGCCTTAGCCTCTAGTGCTGAGATTTTGGTGTTCATCATTTCACACATATTAAGTGAGCATGGGGCTGAGGATGTAGTTCTTTGGTAGATGACATGTTCATCACACAAAAGACCCTAGGTTTAATTCCCAGTACCAAAGAACAAATCAGCCAAACAAGAAATGTATCAAGCATTTTGTTAATAAATTAGGGAAACATTCAGATATAAAATTAAGAATACAAAAATCAGGTGTGAAAATAGTTGTTAATCCTAGCAGTTCAGGATTATATAATGAGGTTATATAATGAGTTGGAGGCCAGTGTGAGCTATGTGATACCCAACCTCAGAAAGCATTGAAAATGAAAATATGAATTGTAGTGATTCATACTCAACCAGAAAAAAAATTTAATTGCATTTGTGTGGATAGGAATCATTTGCATTGCTAACAGTGTTCTGTAATTTAACGTCTCGTTCTATAGTTTAAAAGTCTTTTAAAAAGCTAATCAGAAATAAATATTTTAGACCAGATAATGTCCTGATGTTCTAAATGGTTTCATTGCTCATTTCTTTCTTTGTCTTTTTTTTTAATTCTTGAGACATTTTTATGCACCCTAGGCTGGCCTTGAACTCACTAAGTAGCAGAGTATGACCTTGAGCTTTCAGTCATTTCTGCTTCTGCCTGCCCAGTACTGGGGTTACAGGTGTTTGCCACCATGCCCAGGTCCATTTTTGTGTATTTGATTATTTTCACAAAAAATTTGCATAATTATAGAAAAGGGTGGTCTCATTTGGCTTGGTTGTCTATGTCATTTTAGCAAATACCAATTAGCCAATATAGAGATCCCTTTGGTTTTGACTTGCAGGTCTAGTACTGTGTACTACTTAGCAGCTTTTAAGTTGAATTCTTAAAAATTTGCAGAGTCTGATTGTATTTATTTTAAGTTGTATACATACTTCTTAAGAGTGTGGTTCTTAAGAACCTATGTTGGTCAAACTGGTCTTGGGTCATCCTCATAAGTAGCTGGGGTTATAAGTATATGCCAACATGTTCAGTTTGATTTATACTTCTTTAAGCTTTGTCTTTTTGAGATGAGCTTTCAGGCTGGACTCAAACCCATGATGTAGTTGAGAATAGCTTTGTATTTCTGATCCTCCTTCCTTTACTTCTCAAGTGCTGAGGTTATTGTGGACAACCATGCCAGTGTTGATTTTATTTTTTTGTTTTGTCTTAGAGACAGGGACTTGCTATGTAGTCAGACTTTCATTAAATTCTAAATCCTTCCTCCTCAACCTCCCCTGTGCTAGCATTGCAGGCATATACCACCATGCCTGTAATCTTTGTGGGTGGGGTAGGGACAAGGTGTCATTGTTGTCCACCCTGGCCCCAAACTTGCTATGTGGCAGAAGTTGGCCTTGAACCTGCTGATCCTCTTACCTGTACCTTTGAAGAGTTAGGGCTACAGGTGCTTACCACTATGCCTGGCTTCATGCCTGTTTTTTTTTTTAATTGAAATTTTAAACGTTTTTGTTTGTTTTTCTGCCTTTAGGCTAGGATCTAAACCTTGGAAATCCTTTCCACCATATTTCTCATTGTATATATGAATTAGAACTGAGTTTTGCCCATGCTAAAGTTCTTAGTTAAAGTGTTTACTACCTGTGATGGCGGGACTTTATAAAACCAGATAATAAGCCAATTTTCTTCTCCCTCCCTCTGTGTGTGTGTGTGTGTGTGTGTTGTGTGCATATGAGTGTGTACATATGGAAGTTAAAGTGTCTACTCAGGTGCCCTCCACCTTTTGTTTGAGACCAGGTCTCTCTTGCTGGCCTGTGTCTTTGGCCAAATAGTCTAAGCTAGCTGGCTATTGAGCTCCTGGAATTTACCTGTTTCTGAATTGTAGTTTACCACCTTATCCAGCCTTTTACTTGAGTTCGGGGCATCCGAACTGGGGTGTTTGAATTCAGGTCCTACTTCTTGTAAGTGCTTTACTGACAGAGCCATCTCTTTCCCCCATGTTGGAGGTGTAGTGGGAGGCTGCTTGTTGGTTCCTGGCTGCTCAGTCTCGAAATAACTATACAGATACTGTATTAATTAAATCACTGCTTGGCCTCTTAGCTCTAGCTTCTTATTGGCTAACTCTTACTTATTAATTTAACCCATTTCTATTAATTTGTGTATTGCCACATGGCTGTGGCTTACCGGCTAAAGTTCCAACCAGCATCTGTCTCCAGTGACTCCATGGCACCTCTCTGACTCTGCCCTTTCTCCCAGCATACAGCCTAGCTTTCCCCACCTAGTTCTGTTCTTCCCTGCCAGAGGCTCAAAGCAGTTCTTTATTCATTAACCAATAAAAGCAACGCATAGACAGAAGGACCTCCCACACCACCCCATGCAAGCCCAGTCATTGTAGGAGAGGTTTAGATACTGACTCCACATCAAACTACTGTTCTTTACAGATAACTTGTTTTATCAGAATAAAAGAGAATTGTTCTTAAATATGAACTTGTGTTGTATACTTGACAAATTTATTTACAGCCTTTAAAAAAGCCAAAGAACTTGTTGAATCTTTGTGATTATATTGTCATAAAAAGTAATCTTTCAGTAAAAATTATTTTTTGGTATTCTGATGAATCAGAAAAGTTGGATTCTATTGGAAAGTTTTTTTTTGTTCAGTTTACAGTAGTGGAGCCTACTGTATTGAGATAGCCTAAGAAGAAAAAGATTTTTTTTTTTTTACATTTTGAACTTGGGGTGTACATTACTGGTAGAATGCTTGTTAACATGAACAAAGCCCTGGTTCTGTCCCAAGCGCTGGGAGGTGAGGGTTAGTGAATGATGTCCTTATTTTGGGTTTCCCAAGGCAGTTGTAGTAGTACACTCCTGTGATCCTAGAACTTGGGGGGGGAGGCAGGAGGATCATTCAGGATCGTGTTCAGTTACACTGGAGTTTGTTACATGCTTGGGTTACGTACATGAAACAGTATCTCAATAAAAGAATAGAACTTAAACCATAGGGCATGATGTCTGTAATCTCACCACTCAGGAAACTGAGGCAGGAATGTCATAAATTTGAGGCTAGTCTGGGTTATACAGTGAGACTTTGTCTGAAGAGTTGGACATGGTGGTGAAACTGTGATCCCAGCATTTGGAAAGTGGAGATGGGGGTAGGAGGGTGTCAGGAGTTAAAGGCCAGCCTGGGCTATATGGTTTTTTTTTTTGTTTGTTTGCTTGTTTTTTAAGAATAGGGAAGAGAACTTGAGATGACTGCATGGGTAAAAGCACTCGTAACCCGAGTCAGTACCCCAAATTCATGGTGGGGGGAGAGAACACACTCTTCAAAAGTTGTCCTCTGATCTCTACACACATATCATGCCCCTGCCCCCATCACACACACAGAGAAATAATTCAAAATTTTTCTTGCTTTAAAAAGACCCCCCCCCATCCTCAAAACAACAGAAAAAGAAGGGAAAAGAAGAAGGAAAAAATAATGTGAGACAAGAGGCTCACTTGAGCCAGGTAGTTCAGAGTTAGCTTGGGCAACATAGCAAGACCTGCTCTTTTAAAAAATAAAATACAGTAATCCCGATAGGGCTGGGTAATACAGCTCAGTGTATACTCATCGCAGGAGTGTCTGCATGTGGGAGACCTTAAGCCCAATCTCTAATGCCTAAAAAATAAAATCTCAGTAACATTCCAAGTAATAAGTAATAATAACAAATAAACAATTTGTTCAGTCCTGTGTGATCTTTTTTCTGATTATCTTACGCCAGGAATTTGTTTGGTTGTAGTAGATTAGCTTCCAGGTTCAGTTTACTAGTCTAGTTTAAAAGTTCTTGAGTTGATGTTAGTTACCCAGAATTCTTTTTCTCCCCCTTGTAAGATGGGGTTACCCCACCCCTCCAGGGCTACTCTGTGTAGCCCTGGCTGGCTGTTCTGGAACTTAGTCTGTAGACCAGGGTGGCCTTGAACTCAGAGATCTCTCTGCTTTGCCTCTGGAGTGATGGCATCAAAGGCACTCAGCTATTGAGACAGGATTTTATACAGCCTAGACTGGCCTTGAAACTTGCTGTGTGATGGGGATATGTCTTAAATTCCCAATTCTCTTGCCTCCTCCCAAGTGTGGGGTTTAAAGGTTTATGCTGGGACTGGAGAGATGATTTAGTGGTTAAGAACACAGGTTGCTCTTTTCCAGAGGACCTGGGTTCAATTTCTAGCACCTGTATGGCTAAAAACCATGTCTAACTCCAGCTCTAGGGGATCCAATGCCCTCTTCTGGCCTTTGGGCATTTAGCACAGACCTGTGTACAGGTAAAACACCACACACATACTTTTAAAAAGGCATGTGCCGTATGTCTGCTTTTTATTCTTTTTCTTTTACTGTACTGAAAATTGAATATAAGGCTTCCTATTGAATAAGTGCTCTACCACAGAGCATTAGTCTCAGCCCAGTAGTATATATATATATAT
>LOEQ01000188.1:209797-252955 GCA_001685075.1 Bramus lutescens | reverse complement strand
TTTTTTTTTAAAGTGTTGAAATGTAAAGTCCTTTGTGAGACTGTAGAACTCTGTTGAAGACATCAATTCTAGCTTGTTTATAGCAGAGCCTTTTGCAGGAATTAGAGGACTGTACAAACATCCTTTAGGTGAATGTAAATGGATGTTTTTAATTTGTTACTGTGATTGCAAGAATGGAAGATAAGATTCCATATTAGGATACAGTATATAAATACGTAATGAATTCAGCCTATGTTTACTTTGAGTGTATTGATATTTAGGTAATGCTGGGCGTGAATGTTCCTTTCTTATCATGGTCAGGAAATGGGTAAAGAAAAATAGTTCTGGAGAATTTTAGAGACATGTTTCCTTATACTTCTGTACTTTCCTTCTCTCAAAACTGAAGGATTAGGCAGTTTTTTTTATTCTTTTTTTCTGAGTGCCTGATTTAGCCTGTTCTTGCCTTTGAGAGAGGTTTTTTTTTTCCCCTTCATTCTGGGACTGGGCTGTCTAAATGCTTCATGTGTTTACAGTAAACTTAGTCTTTTAACTAAACTAGAAACACAGCTACTTCATGAATATCCTAATATGATATTTCCTTTACCATGGCTTTTAAGATTTACTTTTTATATTTACAAATAGAAGTTTAGGAAGTCTTTACAAAAACAAGGTTTTTTTCCCCATCCTCTTGTTTGTTGTGACCTCATTATGTCTGTAAGGATAAGTCCCCATCATTCAAAATAATGTATTCCTCTTAATGTACTGTAGAAATGAAACAGTTTATTTTTTTTAAGTTTGACATGACTTAAAGCTGATGCTGCTTTGATATTTTTAAGTGTTTCAATTTCTAAGAGCAGATACAGAAGCAGAAGTTAATCTAAAGCTATTTGAAGAGTTAAATCATGCTCAGCTATCCCAGTTCTCAGAAGACGTCTAAGAAATATTTTTTCTTATATTGCCATTTAAATGACAATCATAAAAGTGTGGAATTAGATCTGTGTTCATGTTCCAATTCTGCTCACTTGCTTTTCCATGAACTTGTTTTTTTGCTTGTATAATAGACAGTGATAAATTTATTTTGCAAATTGACTCCTCTTTGGATGGTACCATTCTTAGAAGACTCTGCAGAGGTCTTGATCTTGTTAGCAGAAGGATTCTGATTCCAGTTCATGAATTAGGGAGGAGACATGGAAAGTGATATAATTTTGATTTTGTGTTTTACTGTCAGCTTCCTGTTTTTCTTTTCAGGTTGATACAGGCAATACTGGAAGGGTGTTGGCTTCAGATGCTGCTGCATTCCTGAAAAAATCAGGACTTCCAGCCTTGATTCTCGGAAAGGTAGGATGTGCTTATTATAACTAGATTATAATGAATATGGAGAAGCATAATAGAACTGTAAATAAATTCAGAAGGTTGCAATCAAGAAACATTCAAATTAGAACTGAGTCATAGGAGCAGTTGTAGTAATGGAATGGGGTTGTGGTGTAGTGATTTATCCTTTTGAATATTAAAGCAATGCCAAGTTTTCCTGATGGGAGAGCTGTTCCTTTCCCCCACAAGCTGCAACACTCTAGAGAGCAGCCCTGCACCTTGCCTGGACAGCCCCATTGGTGGAGGTGTGAGTGAGCCAGCCCCTAAGTTGTGAGCATGGGAGAGTTGTCCCCATTACTCATCTGTCATGTGGCAGCATGGGCGACGAAGATACTCTCCCCTACTCAACCCCACCCCCACCCATCAACAACTGAGGCAGACCCTGAGGTCATAAGAGCAGGAGAGCTGTCTCTACCACTCACTCAGAGAGTGACCCCTACACCATGCTTGGACAGCACAGTAGAGCTGGTCCTTAAGGTGTAAGTTTGGGAGAAGAGACTCTGAAGATGTGAAAATGGGAGACCTGGCCCTGCCTCTTGCTCACCCCTTCTAGGGATGAACTAGCCAGGCCATGCTGGAAAGCTCACTCTGGTGGTGAGGCAAGGGAGAGCTGGAAGGCTGACCAACCAACCCTACAACTAACTACCCAGGCCCAGAACCAGGGATATGAGTTAGCCCACTCCAACATCCACCCCATCTGTGATCTGCTAGAGCACATAAAGGGACCAGTCCTGCAGACCCAAAGCTGCAGAGCTTCCACAACACAGGGCAACAGCAGGATAACTAAGAGGAGTCCTGGTGAGGACCCAGCATTGATAGTGTAGAAAAACCAGAGACCTCGAACCAGACCAATGACTCTTTGCAGTGCACACTTACAAGTAAAATATGAACAAAAGGGTTTACTGTATGACTTGCTGTGTCACAACTGCAGCTTCCCTGTCGAAATTGGTTTTTTCTCTTAAATTTTATTTTATTAGATGGGGGTTGCAAGGGCAGAGGGAAGGTACTAAGGGACAGGGAAGTGAATGGGATAGAGATGTGAGATGTGAAAGACAAAGAGAGCTAAAAAAGAAAGTTAAAAAAAGAAATTAAGGTAATTCTGAGCATTTTAGAAACATCACTTTTGAGCAGGATGAAATGAGAAAGTAATTGTACATTTGTGTATTGTGGGAGGTATAGTGATGAGTAGGAACCTTGCTATCCACTCAGACAGTTGGACCTGTCCTTGTTTGCTTAATAAAACTGCCTCTGTCTAATGTACAAAGCAGAGTCAGGGATTGAAAAGAACAGAGGTGGAAGGCTCCTCTCTTGCTAAATTGTTATGCATGATATTGATATATAATAAAAGTCTTTAAAAATAATATTAATAGTTTCATAACTCATAGAAAAACTAACTTGTAGATGGAAGTTTCTGTCCCTCCTAATCCCTCAGCTGTTCAGTCCCAAAGAAACACACAGAGGCTTGTATTAATTATGAACTGTTTGGCTCAGGCTTATTATTAACTAGCTTTTACAACTTAAATTAACCCATAATTCTTATATAAGTTTAGCCACATGGCTTGGTACCTTTTTTCAGTGAGGCATTCTCATCTTGCTTCCTCTGCTTTTAGCTGTGTCTCTGCTTTTCCTCTTCCCAGAATTTCCCTACTCTGGTCGTCCCGCATATACTTCCTGCTTGGCTAATGGCCAATCAGTGTTTTATTAAAACAATATGATTGACAAATCTTTAAAGTGTACAAGAACATTATTCCACAGCATTAACTAACCATCCAAAGGGGGAAAAATTACCTTAATAAGAATCAAAACCAGGGTAGTATGTTTCAGTGGACAACAGTTAAACCCTGGGCTAGTGAAAAGGACATTTGACTAGAGGTTGGAACTTGTATTCAGTTTTTCCCTCATTCCTTTAATGTTTTTAAGCCAGATTTCCTAACCTAGGTCTTCATGTCTTTGTTAAAGAGTTGCACTGAATAATTTCTAATGATTTTTAGATCTGTTTACACAGATCATGAAGTTATAAGTTACAAGGATTTAATTTATCTTTTAAACGATTTTTGTTAAAATATATAGAGATTGATTCTTTTTTTCCTCTTATATTTCAGATTTGGGATTTAGCTGATACAGATGGCAAAGGTTTCCTGAGCAAACAAGTAAGATTGAGAGATTCACCTAAATTTTTTGTGGGTTTGGTTCAATTTGAAGTAAAAAGTAGCAGATTTTTTTTTATGTTTAAGCTTAAAATTAGTTTTTCAAGACCACGTGTATTAACATTGAAAATATTTTTAACTACTGAACATTTAGCTATCTGAATGCTAAAATTTAGTAACATTGTTTTACTGAAGCTTTTATATAATACCTATATTTATTTACAGACAGACTTTGTTCTTAGTATCTTATTAATTAAATTTCTTGAGTACACAAGATCATAAGTAAACATTGAATTTATTAGTAAGTGTTATTTAAGCCCAGACCTTTGAAAGGAGTCTTGGGTAAATCAAACCTAAATTCTTGTGTAGGTTTATTTCTTACATGTCAACCAAAAAGTGGTGCACAGGATGGAAGTACACTCTATAAATATGTGAAAGTGTTTATTGCTGAAGGTATTGAATACCATGTATATACTTTAATGTTTGGTTTGTTGGAAGTTTGCTATCCTCATACTCTTCTTTAGCACTACTGTGTAAAGCTCATTTTCTTTATGAGCATAGCTAAAACAAGGTCAAAAACAGAAAAGGAATGAGAATAATAAATAATGATAGAATCAAAATACCCAGCCTCTTTTATAGGAAAATTATGTGTATGGTTGTTTTGCCTGCATGTATGTGCATGTTTGTGTATATATGTGTGCCTGGTGCCTGCAAGGGTCAGAAGAGGGTTTTGGATCCCCTGGAACTGGACCTACAGGCAGTTGTAAACTGCATGTGAGTGCTAGGAATCAAACCCATGTTCTCCGAAGAGCAGCCAGTGCTGTTAATGACTGAGTCATTGCTCTTGAATACCCAGCCTCTTAATTAGGATTTTAGGACTAGATTGTTAGTAGTTCTCATTGGAGATTCTGGGTAGAAGGGCCAGTTCAAGACACTGAAGACAGGGGCCTTCTGGTATGGTACACTCAGTTAGCAAGTGTTTGTTAAGAGCCAGACTTTAGAAGTGCAGAGGTGAATGTGACAGATATAGCTCCTCTTTGGAAATTTTTGGTATAACTTCTTCACTAGTGGTGCTGGATATTGGGTCAGTTTGATTTGTCTTTGCTGCATCCAGGCTGCTAGATATCTGGGTTTGTCATTGAAGTTTGAGTGTACATTGAAGGCAATGTTTTGTTCTGGCTTTTTGAAGAAAGATTTCACAGTCATTTGGTTGCATTGTTTCTGGATCTGTGATGAAGCAGAACTTGAAAGCAGTGAGGCATGGTGTATAAAAGCTTGGTTACCTCCCTGCTGCTGAGATAGAAGAGAAGGGCTTGGGGTTCCAATATCTCCTTCAAGGGCTCACCCTCAATAACCTACATAGGCCCTACCTCCTAAAGTTTCTTCACCTCCTGGTAGCACCGTCAAGTACTACGCCCTTAGCACATGAGCTTGATGTGTTTATGGGGTTGGGGTGGAGAATTGAAGACCCAGAGGCTTAAAAAACTGTGTGTGTCTAATATGTGTGCATGTTCATGTTTATGTGCTTGGGTGCACATGTGGAGATGAGAGGACAGCATCAGGTGTTGGCCTTCACTTTCCACCTTGGCTGAGGCAGGATTTCTTCATAGTTTTTCAGCTGCATATGCCAGGCTAGCTGACCCATGAGCTTCTGTGGATCCCCTTCCCCACCTCTGATCTAGCCATAGCATGCTAGGATTACAAATGTGTACTACTACATCTAGATTTATGTGTGTTTTGGGGATTTGAACTTCAGTCCTCTTGCATGCTAAGTACTTTATCCGCTGAACCATCTCCCCAGCCCAAAGATAATACTGTACTGAGAGTCTGTATGATAAAAATGATCTTTGATGCTATCCACCTACAGAATAGTTTTATTTCATTGCTCCTAATACATTGCAAGGTAGATAGCATTAGACTATCCTCCTTTTAGGAAAGAATTTTATTTAAATTGCCTGTGGCATTGCAGTTTTAAGTTAAGAGCTAGAATTTAATGAATTATTTTACTTCAGAGCTCATCTGCAGTGTGGGAATGGATCTGATTCTTTAAGAGTAGTTGAAGAGGGGCTGGAGAGATGGGTCAGAGGTTAAGAGTACTGGCTGCTCTCCCCGAGGTCCTGAGTTCAATTCCCAGCAACTACGTTGTAGCTCACAACCATCTATAATGAAATCTGGTGCCCTCTTCTGGCATGAAGGCATATGCAGGCAGAACACTGTATATATGTAATAAATAAGTAAGTCTTGTTTTTTAAAAAAAAGTAGTTGAGGAATACAAGCAGTTGAAAGCTTAGTGGAACAAACAAAACTTTAGCAGAAGAGGCATGGGAAGTCAGTGGAAAAGTAAGATTGCTTTATGATGCTGTGAGGGATGAAGAAGCTTTGAAGCATTGTTTTTTTTTTTTTTGCCTGAGCTAATAAAATTGAGAAGGATGAAGAAGCTAGGAGATTATTTGTGACATAGACTAACTGTGAGAGTTGAAGTCTTATGACACAGAAATTTCTTAGGTAAATGAGAAAAAGAGAGAGAGAAAGAGTGAGACAGAATGAGTAAGACAGGGAGATAGTGAAAGAGTGTGGGACACAGAAAGGGAGAGAACAAGACACACAGCTCGTGTGTGTGTGTGTGTGTGAGAGAGAGAGAGAGAGAGAGAGAGNNNAGAGAGAGAGAGAGAGAGAGAGAGAGAGAGAGAGAGAGAGAGAGAGCTGTGTGTCTTGCTAGAGATGAAAACAAGGATCTCATAAGTATGTGAGACAAATACTCTACCATTAGGTTATACCATTAGGTTACATTTCCAGTCCCAAGGGGAGTCTCTTGAAAAACTTCAAGAGGCAAGTATTGAATAAAGCAGATAGCTTGCAAGGTAAGAAAGGGTAAAAGAATAATAAGAAATAGGTAAGAACGGGTTAGGTGATCATGGGGCATGGTTAGAGTGAGTGGTTGAATCAGTAACAGTCCTGGGATGTTGAAAAACTGGAAAAAAATACTATTGGAACAAAACACCATTCTTGTGTCTGTTTTCAAGCCTATCTGAGAACAACTGAAAACAAATAAATTGAGCTTCTTTACATGTGTTTACTTACTTAATTAGGCTTGAATTAAGACTTAAAGTACAAGGACCTTTGTGGAAGATTTTTAATTTTTGTGTTTGTTTGCTTCTCAAGACAGGGTTTCTCTGTGTAGCCCTGGCTGTCTTGAAACTCGCTCTGTAGACCAGGCTGGCCTCAAACTCAGAGAGATCCTCCTGCCTCTGCCTCTGCCTCTGCCTCTGAGTGCTGGGATTAAACATGTATGGCATTGCACCTGGATGATTTGTAAATATCTTTAAGTCAAGCAGTTAAAATTGTTTTTAGATGCTTGTTTTCCAGTTGTTTTCCAAGCTCCTCTGGAATAGCAGTGATTGACTCTCGTACTACTGATCCAATTTCAAAATTACATGTCCATTTCAGAGATGGCTTTTGATAAGTTATTATCTCACTTTAGGCCCCTTACCCAAAGGCCTTTCAGTTAACAGCCAACATTTTTAGTAAAATTGAATATTCTTTAAAATGTGAATATTCTGTACAGTTTCCACTTTCATATACCATGGTTTATTTTTATTAAAAATATTTTTTGCTAATAATGTTAGAAAAATCATACATGTTTCTTTTCTCAATTTTAAAGCAGTTTTTTAAAGCAAATGTTTTTGAAGCGAATATACTGTTATTTGTTGGTACATAATACTGTGGAATAATTGTGCATTTTATATTTTCAGATCATAAAGTAGGTATAAAACAAGGTAGACTGGAAGAAAAGCACCTAACATTTATGCTTTTCTTTGTCAGGAATTCTTTATTGCTTTGCGACTTGTGGCATGTGCCCAGAATGGACTGGAAGTTTCCCTGAGCAGCTTGAATCTGGCTGTTCCTCCACCAAGATTTGTAAGAAATGATTTTATATGTAAAATTTATTTAATTAGAAAGATTAGGGCTGGGAAGATGGTTCAGTGGGTAAAGTGCTTGCCCCTGTAAGCATGAGAACTAGAGTTCAGGTCACTAGTGCCCATATTAAAGGCTGGCTAGGCATAGTGACCTGCCTGTGATCCCAGAATTCAGGAGGTGAGACAGGGTTCTCCAGGGCAAAGCTGGCACTAAACTAATGTAATCAGTGAGCTCTGAGTCCAGTGAGAGATCCTACCTACAGAAACACACACACACAGACACAAATTACAGTCATACTTAACAAAAAATTACACCACATGATTTGAAATAAAAAGTAACATACTCACTCTTTCTGCTTAAATCCCTATCACAAAGCTACTTGGCTTTCTTTCTTAGTAACTACTGCTATTACTAGTTATGTGTATGTCCTTCAGAGTTATATGTGCATATAAAAATACAAATATGTATTTCTTAATTTTCTAATGGCGTTCTATGTATTCGACTCCATATACTTTAAAACAAATATGTTTTAGAGATGTAACATAAGCTTTATTTAGTGTTTGCATGGTATTTCTTTGTTTGTGTTTACTATAGTTTATATAAATTCCAATGTAGGTACGTAGATTTTTTTAAGGAAAAATGCTTTGACAGATATTAATTTTATGACATAATGCAGAAATATAGTTGCAACATCTCAAAAGTGAAATTGTCTTTAAGAGTTTTTCTATGTATTTTACTTTTACCAGCAATTGGTTGGCATGTCAGTTTCCTTGTGCTTTTGCTCACGTGCTGTTGTCAGATTATAGATCCTTGTCAGCTTGGTGGGAAATGGTATGTTAGTGTCTAGATTTCTCTTTTTAGCTTATAGGTAAGATTGATTAGTTTTTAAGGCACTGAATGGTTTTTACTCTGCTATGGGAATGTCTAATTCTAGATTGCGACTCTTTTTCTTGAGTGATTATTCTTTTTCTTACTGAATTCTAGAGTTTCTTTAAAAATTAGCAATTTAAATCTCCATCCATATCATTTGCAAATACATTCTTTCAATTTGTTTATTTATCTTTTACTGGATTATGTTGTTACCCCCATAATGAAATTGTTTTATGTAAACAAATTGCAAAGCTGAAACTTCTTTTTTCTTTTTGTATATTTGTTATTTCATTTGGAAATTTGAATGTGGATTCAAATTCATTCTATCATGATAGCTACAATATAGAATACAGTGTATTGAATAATCATTCTTTTTTATACCAATTTCAAATGCCACATCAGCGAAGACTTAAATTGCCATATGCATTTTGATGTCTTTCTGGATTTTCCTGTTCTAATTCGTTGATTTGTTTATCTGTGTGACAATTTTGCAGTGTTTTGATTATCACTGTTTGGGAAATGTCTTTATATACTACTATACAGCTTATCAACTTCACCCCACACTTTTTCAGAAATTTAATGGCTGTTGCTTTAATTTTAAATTTAATTTTGGTGCTGCTGGAACTAAATCCAGGGCCTTGTTCTTTCTGGACAAGTGTTTTATCACTGAGGTATCCCCAACCCCTCTTCTTTAAAACTTAATATTTGTTGGTACATAATACTGTGGAATAATTGTGCATTTTATATTTTCAGATCATAAAGTAGGTATAAAACAAGGTAAATTGGAAGAAAAGCACCTAACGTTTATGCTTTCCCAGTACCCACATGGTAGCTTACAGCTGTCTGTAACACAAGTTATGGGGGTCCAACACTCTTCTTGTCTGCATGGGCACCAGGCATGTACATGGTACACAGACATAAGTTCAGGCAAAATACCCACACATAAAATAAAATAAAAAAGTTTAAAAAATTAACTTCAGTTTGAGAATGTCTGCATTTCTCTGTTTAGATGTGACTTACAAGGGTTGTCCTAAGTATTTGTTGCCTAGGTATAATACTGAGATTTTTCAAATGTATTTACATGTCTCCTGAGCCAGATAAAGTAATAACCTGAATGTGCTGCCATAAGTATTGTGGTAATAAGTTTATTTTTTGGGTCTACTTTCCTTAATTAATATTGGGAAAGGGTTTTATTTCAGTAGACAATAGATGAAGGTCTAATTAAAGTAAAGTAGTGTTGATACCCAGCATTTTGCACAAACGCATTTAAATGGAAAAACACATTTTCTTCATTGGTTACTGGTATGAGGACTTGAGCAGTTCATTGTTCTCTTTATTTCCTAGCATGACTCCAGTAGTCCTTTGCTGACCAGTGGGACTTCAGCAGCTGAGCTCCCTTGGGCTGTAAAGGTAAATAAGTTTCCTGCATCTCTTTTTCTTCCTACTTCAAATGCTTTCCTTCCTGTCCTCAAAATACATTGTTCTGCACTGAACTTTTCATATACATGTTCAAAAGTGTAGGGAAAACACTGAGATGGAAAATGTTGAGTAGTATCTTAGCTCTGTTAGCCATTTTGTGACAGTTTTTAAAAACATTTTATTTCTTTGACTTGAAAGATAGAATGTCACTGCTAATGTCTTCTGAGAAAGGTACTTCCTTGCTGTAGGTCTGGTTGAGTGGACCAAGTGCTCCTCACAGCATTCTGTCTCTGAAATTGTGTGACTCTAACCTGACAGTAGAAAAGCAAAGATGGTCTTCCAAGTAGTCCTTAGTAGAGACACTTTGAAATTATTTAATACATTTTAATAAAAATGGTTTTTAAAAATGTTTTCTTAAACATGTTTATTTGAATATTTCATTCTTATATATGTAATTAAAACCTTTTCATGATTGTTTAACTTGTTATCTTTTTTTTTTCATATTGTAGTCTGAAGACAAAGCCAAATATGATGTGATTTTTGATAGTTTAAGCCCAGTGGATGGATTTTTGTCTGGTGATAAAGTGAAACCAGTATTGCTCAACTCTAAGTTACCTGTGGAAATCCTTGGAAGAGTAAGATAGCAAACTTTAAATGTAATTTGTTTGTTTTGAGATAGTCTTAATGTGGAGCTCAGGCTGGCTGGTCTGGAGCTCATGGACCTCTTGCCTGAGCCTCACGAGTGCTGGAATCGTAGTATTGTGCTAGATGCAGTTATTATATATTTTAATTTTACACATAACAGGAGCACTAATAACTAATAACAATATGATAACAATAATACAATAAAAGATATACAGGTCTTTTAAAATTTGTGTTGATACAGGATTTTCTATATTTTTAACATGTATATTATTGTCACATTTCTGGTTTTAGTTTTCCCTGTAAAATATGAATAGTTGGTATTAGTTACATGTGTATACTTGAATGATCTAGTTGACGAATTTTCTGTGTGTGCTTTCATATGTGTATATATGTGGGAGCCTCAGGCGTTGCTCTTCAGGAACTGTTGTTGTGCTTTCTTACCTTATTTTTTGTTTTGGTTTGGTTTGGTTTGGTTTTGAGGCATGTTCTTTCCTTATCCTGAAGCTCCAGGCCTGGGGGTTACAATCTAACACCTAGACACAGGTTTTTGGGTTTTTTTTTAAAGATTTATTTTATGTTCTTGAATGTTTTGCCTCAATGTATGTATGTACACCGTGTGTGTACCTGGTGCTCATCAGAGTCAGAAGAGGCCATTGGATTCCCTGGAACTGGCATTATAGATGGTTGTGAAGCCTCTTTGTGGATGCTGGGAGCTGAACTTGGGTGCTCTCCAAGAGCAACAAATGCATTTAATTGCTAAGCCATGTCACACCAAACTTTTTATGTGGGTCTGGGATTTGAACTAAGGCCCTCATGCTTGCATGGAAAGTACTTTATTATTAACTGAGTTACCTCCCCTGCCCGTGTTCACGTGTTAAATAATGCAGTTAAGTAATGTTAAGTATAGTGACATTTCCGTACAGCCACCATCACTATCATCTCCATGGCTTTTTTCAGCTGGTAAGATTAAAGCTCTATCTCAGTATCTTCAGAAATTATTTTTTCTTTATTTAATTTGTATGTGTTTGTCTTAGTTCCATATCTTTATTCTTAGCTCTTTTTCTCCATTATTCTTCAATATCTTATATGAGGAAATCATAGATTCTAAGTTGAATTTCCTGCTCTTATATAGATCTTTTTTCCTAAATGTTTTTAAGACTTTTAATTCTTTGACTTTGTTAATAAGTGTTTGATTTTACTAAAAAGTCAATTTTGCAATTTACTAATTATTTTCCTCTTTTTTTGTTGCATACAGACTTTTGAGAAATGCTAAAATAAGTTCATGATCACTAGTTTTGTCTGGGTTTCTCCCTATTCCTTGCCATTTTTGTGCTCTTTCCAAAGTAATTTCTTTATTTGATGTTTTAAACCATAACCACTCTATCTAAGCCCCCAGCTCTTGTGTCAAATCTTGCCTGCCCTGCTTTTTTAAGTAACTTGGGGAAAGTCTTTAGAAAAATTGTGTGTTCAAATATTTAAATTGGGTATAATTTTCAGTTAATAGGCTTCCAAGGAGTAAATGTGATAGTGTATGTACTTAATACAGTGCATGTTACAAACTCTGTTAGAGAATGTTAGGTGCTATAGTGGTGATGGTGGTGACTACCATCACACTGCCAGAAATATTTGTGCTGCTGCTGCCCCTGAGTCAGTAAGTCCTCCCTTTTTGTTTTGTTTTGTTGTTGTTTTTTGTTTGTTTGGGTTTTATTTTTTGTTTTTTTGTTTGTTTTTTAGATAGGGTTTCTCTGTGTAGCCCAGGCTAGCCTGGACCTCTTCTTTGTAG
Organism: Bramus lutescens; assembly: GCA_001685075.1. Taxonomy (NCBI): domain Eukaryota; kingdom Metazoa; phylum Chordata; class Mammalia; order Rodentia; family Cricetidae; genus Bramus; species Bramus lutescens. The sequence goes on along the minus strand of LOEQ01000188.1, from coordinate 240,823 downwards.
ACCAGGCTAACCTTGAACTCAGATCTACCATGCCTGGAAAACACTGATTTTTTTAAAAGCTTTTTTCTAGTATTATTTCCATTCTCTTTTCTATTGTGTGATCAGTGTGAGATTCCTAAACTTTGATTATTATTATTTTATTTCTTTAAACTAACCTTTTAGCAGCTTCTCATTGCAATTAAGACAAAGTTCAGATCCTTTTAAGGCACTTAATGACTAGGCACTCTCGTATTCCACTAGTATACTTTCTCTTCCTGTCCCTAAGTAGAATATAAAATAAAAGAGCACTAATTGTTCTCTTTTTTAAGGTTTGGGAGTTGAGCGATATTGACCATGATGGAAAGCTTGACAGAGATGAATTTGCAGTTGTAAGTAACCAAATGTTCTTAAAATGTAAAGGGTCTTCATTTTATCTCCCACCCATACCTTCCACCATTTGATTAAAACAGGACTTGAACTTACAAGCTTCCTACCCCAGACTCTAAGTTTTTTAAATTATAGTGTATGCCACCTACCCTGGGAAGCATTTCCTGTTTTAATTTATCCTTAGTAATATGTCCATCAGATTGTAGTTATTAATCTCTTTAGGATTTATAGGTAAGTACATATTTTTAATGAAAAAGGATGTATATGTTTTACTGTCATTTTTTTGTATGACATTTGCTGTACTTAGGAAAGATACTTGGTTAATATGCTGTAAAAGGTGATGGTGTGGTAATTTTGGGGGGTCTTAAATTACTTCAGTCTTCTTAAATTACTTCAGTTTTGTTTCAACTATATAATTATTTTATTAAAAGAAAACATGAACAACAATTTAGTTTCATTTTAACTGATGGGGCAGGAACATTTTGGCATCTTCCCTTATTTTAAAGATCTTTTTATTTTAGTAGCTAGGTAGTTAATGTCAGATATGGTATTTATTGCTCTCTTAAAGTTAGATGAAACTTTAATAGGCTTTGGGAAGTGGTTCAGTTGTTAAAAGTGCTTGCAGTTCAAGCTCATGAACTCATGTGCACCTGAGTTCAATCTCTAGAACCTAGAGAAAAAGAAAAAGGATGTGGCTGTGAGTGCGTATCATCCCGGTGCTGGCAAAGCAGAGACAGGATGCTCCTGAATCAGCAGGTTTCCTGGTACAGTGCGAGACCCTGGCTCAGAAAATAAGATGGAAACGTCTGATTTGTACATACCCATGCACACATGTATGCACACATGTATGCACACACATACATAACCTGCTGTGAATTTACCTGGGATAAACTGGTAATCTCCTGTTTACTCTTACTTGGATGTTAGTCTGCTTAAATTTTCTACCTCTAAAGAATTTTTCTAAAGAATTGTTTGGGTTTTTCTTTTTTCTTGTGTGTGTGTGTGTGTGTGTGTGTGTATACACATGTGTATGTATACATGTGTATATGAGAGCAGATGCCTGCAGAGAGCAGAGGTGTCAGGTCTCACTAGAGGGGGTGCTGTAGTTAGTTGTGAGCCACTTTATGGCTGCTGTGAACTGAAGTCAGGTCCTCTGTAAGAGTAGACAAGCTCTTAATTGCTGAACCATCTCTCCAGCTCAATTGCTTGTTTTTTTTTTTTAGACTTATTCCCATGAACTTGTATTTTTGAAAATCTTTTTATGCTTGAGGTTATCTTCTTTACTCATTTTGAATCTTCCATATTTATACTCATAGTCCCTTTTATTACTTTGGTTCAATCATTAGGTCAGTGATATTTCAAAACAGTCATTCTTTAAGATTATCCTTTTGTGGCTCATATTTTAAATTTCCATCTAATTAAGCTTTTACCTTGGTTTATTCCCACTTTCAAAAACCTTTTCTAAAGTTTATTGGTATTTATGGGCAGAGGTGACATGCCATGAGTGTGGGGGTTAAAGGATTACATCAAAGTCTGTTCTCTTTTTCTACCTTTCAGATTGCCAGACTTGCACATCTAGTCATTTGAGTCATTTGAGTCATCTCACTGCTCTAGGCACCCCCTTTTCTTTTTTGTAACTGATTAGCCCAGTCAGGTCTTACATTCACTATATATCCAAGGATGACCTTTGTCAAATTTAGAAACCTACATTGGTCAGTTACTTTTAAACTCCACATTTTCTTTTGGTTTCACCATTTAAAGCTTTCTGGTCCAAGATCTGCTCTTTAGTATTCTACTGCATTTAGTTGCTGTCTTTTCAGTCTCTTGAATCTTTGGCAGTTTGTCATTTTTGTCTTATTTTTATGACCTTGACTTTTTTTTAAAGAGTACTTGCCTAATAGCATGTAGAATACTTCCAGTTTAGATTTGTCTAGAGGCAAAATGAATTTATTCAAGTATCAGGGATATATTCTGTCATGGGGATTGGTTAAGATAGCACTTCTTGCAAGATTTCTTCCCAGAAAAGTAACTTAAGATTACTTGACTGCCTTTGTATCGTTTTTTTTTCTCTTCTTCTTTCCAAGTGTTAATGTTTTCTGTCACTAGTATTTATTAGGTTCTTATTTTGTGAGGAAGATGTGGCACTAGAACATGTAAGAGGGAGCTATACTTGTGTATGCTAGCATGTATCACATACTTTTTGTTGTTTGTTTGTCAGGACAGGGTTTTTCTATGTAACAGCTCTGACTGTCCTGGAACTTACTCTGTAGACTAGGCTGGCCTCTGCCTCCTGAGCGTGTGTGTGTGTCTACGTGTTTGAATTGAACACAGGGTATTACATATGCTAAACAGGTGCTCTGCTGCTGAGCTACACCTCAAGCCCTGAAATTAACTTTTGCTCATGTGCTGCACTCTTGTGTTATGAAAGTGAAGGGTATTTTCCCCTTTGTGTTTTTAGCCTGGTGGTCAGACATTTTTCAGTAAATGTTCCATTAAACTAAAGTGGAGGAAACTTATTTACTTGGAAAACGCAAAAAGTGTTTTCATCCCTTATAGCAGCTGTGGTTGCCACCTACTTCAGTAGGTCAGAGAGCAAGTAAAACTCTAAGGAAACTCCTAAAAGTATAGTTGCCCATCAGTAAGACCCAGAAGCCCTTGGACTAAAAACCTCCAGCCAGAAGCTGGTCAGGCTCTGTATTTTAAAAGGCCTTCAGCGCCCATGTTGCTGCTTAATCCCAGCACTCCAGAGGCAGTGGTAGGCAGATCTGTGTGAGTTTGAGGCCAGCTTGGTCTACAGAGCCTGGACAGCCAGAGCTACACAGAGAAACTTGGTCTTGAAAAACAAGAAACAAAACAAAGCAAGCCCCTCAGGTTGATCTGACATCCACTGAAAAGTTAATGTTGCTTAAAACACAAAGAGAAAAACACTGAAAGAAAGTCAGTTGATAGTAATCCCAACTGAATCCTTTCTTTCCATGGCCTTCTGTGTAAAGTTTAGGTCTGTTTGCAGTGATTTTATTTTTAAATAAGAAGTATCCTAAAAAGCTTTTTACTTTATTTTTAACTTTATTCATACTCACCTAGTATATACCAGCTTGAACGCTAACATTCCCCGCCCCCCCACAATGCACACATGGGCAGGTGGGGTTGGGAGGGCATCATTTGATCTGGTTGCTGTTTTTGTTTCAGTTGTAGACATTGTATAGGATAAAATACAATATAATAAGAAAACAAGATCATAGTCCAGCAGTGCTAAAATTACTCTGTTCACTTTTGATATTATATTTCGTGAACAAAATTTGGCATTAGTTTTCTTGGGGAAACTATTTTAAAGACACATGAAATTAAGAACTTTAACTTTCAGAAAAAAGATGTGTTGTCTCTTGGCAGCAGATGGCAGGCATTGCTGTTGTTGTTGTTCAGTTTCCACTTTTCCAGGAAATGACTTCCATCTGCTGCAAGAAAAATGCTGACCTTTATATGCTTGTGGGTCACTTGTCCCATGCAATGTGCCAATCTGATGCTACATACATTGTCAGCTTGTCTGAAAAGGATGTGTTAGGCAGATTGTTTTCTTTTTGGAGCTTCAGGTTTTTGGAGACATAGTGTTCATTTGTTTTAAAGCTGACACTGAATTCTTGTTAGTTGGCTCATCTCTGGAAAAGGCTTGGTTTGGGTCAAATGGTTAGGTGCTACCCTGGATACACAGCACCAGAATCACCGGAAACTTGTTAGAAATGCAGATTCTTTGGCCCAGTTCCAGCTTTACTGAGTTTAGAGTTCCAATTATAGCGCTACTAAGCCATCCAGGCAGTTCTGGAACCCACTATATTCTGGGTCCATGGGTCAGGTTTAATTAGTTTTTCTAATTATAAAGGAAAGGGTGGCAGTGTGAATTAGTATACAGGTGCTGTTAATGCTGATTAAAGCATGATCAATCAAGAATGCTATAGCTAAGATGGCCTAGTTTGTATCATGTACATTTATATATGTATATAAACATTTAAAAAATTATTTTTTAAGACAGATTAGTATAACCTGGGCTGGCCTCAAACTCAATCCTTTGCTCCCCAGTTTTGAGTACTGGGGTTATAAGAATGTGAAATGGTGCTTGGTTTAGTGTATACTGTAACCTATGAATTCTTAAAAATATTATATTAGGCAAGTTAGCATCTCTGGACCTCAATTTCTTGATTTATAAAATATTAGCCATTATAGAAATATGGATCACATTTGCATTCTGTACTCAGTGAATATTGATTTGAAAACAGCTCAAACTTAGGAGTTAAGATAGGAGCTCAAAGCAAGTTTACTTTTGAGAATTAGGATTTTCTTTCTTCATTGTTGCCTTTTCTGGTTGCTAGGTTTTTTGTTTGTTTGCTTGCTTGCTTTGCTTTGTTTTGTTTTGTTTGAGATACTAAAGGATGGGCCATTTGTGGTGTCCCTCCTTTTTTTTTAATTGTTCATAGTTTTTGTTCATCTTCAATTGAAATTAAATTATTAATTTCTAGGAAAATTCAAATTCTCATTCTTTGCTGTTCCAAGAACTTCAATTGAAGGGTGTGCCTCTAAGTTTTTATGACTATTTCTTCTTAAGAATGTTTTAGCCTTGAGTTTACTTTTCTTCCTCTTTCCTTTTGTTTCTTCCTCTTTTTCTCCTATTTTTGTTCTTAATTTTACTTTTTAAAAATATTTGAGAAGCCAGGCCATGATGAATGAATTTTATGATAGCTTAAAAATATATCTGATTCTGTTTTGTTTATCTTCAAGGCCATGTTTTTGGTGTACTGTGCACTGGAGAAAGAACCTGTGCCAATGTCCTTGCCGTCAGCCTTGGTGCCACCTTCTAAGAGAACAACGGTCAGTATATCAGGCTCCATGTGCTCGGTCCCCTCTTCAGCAGCCAAGGCATTTTACCACTCCTTACCACCTGTAGGCATTTTGCCTACCAAAGCACCGTTAAGACAGGTAGAAAAATTTGTCAGTGTTAAAGTATTTTACTTTAACAGTGCATGAATGTGATTGGTAAAATTAGAAGGAGCAAAGATGCTGCACTTGCTCTAGTTGAGCCTGTATAACGTGATGCCGCAGAGAAGGCAGATGCTTCTTATGTCCTATGGGTGTTTGATCTATAGAGATTAGAGATGGAGATAGAAGATACTGTGTGCTAATATGCATGCTCTCCCTGTCATAATAATCAACTTTAATATGTAGTTAACTTTTGATTCTTTAGATCATGTTACTAATTCTGATCGATTCTTACTTCCTTTGGCCTATCTTTGGTCAGGTTGTGTAATAGCAACTATAATGACAGCCCATACAAGCTCAGCTCTGGGCAAGAATGCTGCATGCATAGAAAATGAAGCTTGGGGAGTATCTAGATTATTTATTTATGCAAGCTTTCCCAGATATCACTGTTAGTATTGGAATTTATAGGCCAGGGCTTAATTGTGCTTGAGTTTACTGGTTTCTTTAAAAAAAAAAAGTGTTAAATTGGCACCTGTAAATGTCCTAACTGGTGTGTAGTTCTGTTGCCTTCTCTTTGCACTTTTTGGTTGTAATGTGTGGGAACCAGTGCATTGACATCAGGTTATTTGGGTATATTTGTTCAAATTGGTGACAGATACACTTATGGTTTGAAGAAATATTATTTCAAAGTTGGTTTCATTTTGATAGAAACTTCTCTTCCCTCTCCAGTGGGTTGTATCCCCTGCAGAAAAGGCTAAATATGATGAAATCTTCCTGAAAACAGATAAGGATATGGATGGATATGTGTCTGGTCAAGAGGTCCGTGAAACCTTCCTGAAAACAGGTTTACCTTCTGTCTTACTAGCCCACATCTGGTAAGACTTTAATGGTTTTTAAAAAGTGTGTGTGTGTGTGTGTAGTGTTATATCTAGTTTTTATACTTTTTTCTAGATTTTGAGAACAGGTTAGTATCATTTTTTATAGAGAAAATTCAAATATGAAGAATTATTGTATATAATAAACAAAAATTCAGGAGTGGTATTAAAAACAAGTGGAGCATTTTATTTGTTTATACCAATTAAAAACTCTTAGAATGTTCTTACAAAAATCCAGCTATCTGAAATTTAAACAGTTTAATAAGTAATACCTTTAGGTGCTGGAGATATAGCTCAGTTGGTAGAGTTCCTAACTAGCATGCAGGAGGGCATGGATTTGATCCCTTGTGTTACATGAATTGGGTATGGTGGCATACATCTGCAATCCCAGTACTCATGGAAGTGCAAGATCAGCCTGAAATAATGAGACCATGTCTAAAAAAAAATTGTTTCATTTTGCTTTAGAGATGAATAGTATTCCATTTTTTATATATGCAGATTCTTGTTAGCCACTTATCTATTGATGGAGATCTGTTGGTATCATTTCATTCCTATAGAGAATAGAGCAGCAATAAATAGGGATGCAAATAGCTTTGCAAGAAAATAGATGTATCATATTGAGGTTACTTGAAAGAAAAAATTCTGTGTGTTCTTTTTGTACCTTGCCTGTACCTTACACATGTACATCTGCAAACAGATACACATGTAGGAATAGTAAGTATCACAGGGAGTAGGAGAACAAGAAAGGGTGATGAGGAAAGATGGAGTACAGGTAAAGAATACATGAGCCAGCCAGGCGGTGGTGGCACATGCCTTTAATTGTAGCACTCAGGAGGCAGTGGCAGGGCAGATATCTGTGAGTTCGAGGACAGCCTGGTCTACAAGAGCTAGTTCCAGGACAGGCTCAAATCCTGTCTTGAAAAGCCAAAAAAAATAAATTAAAAAAAATAGATGAGTCGTGAAAGAGGGTATGAAACTTGTGTTTCTAGTTTTAACTCTATCATGGATTTTTAATTTTTTGTGCATGAACATGCAAGCAAAATCCTATTGCTTCAGAATGGCTGTATATATTCATGATTTGAATATATTCATTGAAGTGTGTAGACTTTTGGTCTAGGCAGTTGCTTGTTTGAATGGCTACATTAGTCTGTGTGGGGTTTTGTTTGTAACGCTTGTACAAGATAGTGGCTTTTTTAATTAAAAAATAAACAGTGGTGTACATGTCTAATTCTGTAAGATGTATACATTTGTATGACACTTGTTCATTGGTAATGCATTTCATAGTACATATGATAATGTATATGAAATTGCTTTGTCTTGTGCCTGCCCCCACCCTGGCTAACTCTGCCAGATGTTATCTTGAAGTTTTTAAGAAGCAATAAACACAGAAAGTTGCAAAGAGAAACTTAGAAGAGAGCAGAGCATACATAGTAGGTCTGTCTTAAGAGAGATGTGTATTCAGACTGGAAAAGATTAAGCTTGCATAGCTGAATCTACAGCCTGAGTACCTAGGCTAAGTACACAGAACAAACAAAGGTAACTGTCACAAATGGGTTTGGAGCTATGCTCAGGCTTTAATCACGCATTACCTTTCTTATGGTACCTCACAAAAGGAGTTTCTTTACTTAGAGATGAAGAAACTAAGATTGAGACCTCAAAAAATTTTGTTCCAGGTTATAAGGACTTGAGATAAAAGCTGGAATCCACATTCGGCTTGATACTGTGTCTTTTTGTCAACTACCCTGATATCTAGTCTTTTTGTCAGGCTACACTGACTTTCAGAGAATTAAACATTAGAAAGCTGAATTTTAAAAAGAAGAAAAAAAGGCAAATAGAATGAAACATTTGTTCTCTCCCTTCAATTGACAGGTTTTACTGTGTTTTCTGGTAAAATTTATTATTTGACAATTTCGTATATATGTAATATGTTTTGGTCATTCACATATTCCATTACCATCTTGTATAACCATTCCATGTTCTGGAGCTCTTCTTTACAATATATCTCTTTCCAACTTTTATGTTTTTGTTTGTTTTCTAATAACCTCCTGAGCTTAATTAGGGTTGCTTGCATATACATGGGTGTAGGATTATTTACTGGATCACGTGCAACTTGCCAGAGTGACTACTTCACTGAAGAAAACACTACTTACCTTCCCCTGCAGCCACAAACTACCCCAGGCAAGGGTTGGGCCTCTTGTACCTCTCTCCCAGCCTTGTTGCAGTGCTGTTGGGCTCAGCCTCAGCCTGGTGGCCACTGCTGCTGTGTTTGTGAATGCAGCAGCCCTGTCATGTTCAGAAGACAGCATTCCCCAGCACCCTTCCCATCTTCCTGCTCTTACACTCTTCTTTTTACTTTCTCTGAGCGTTGGGATTTTGTTTTGTTTTGTTTTTCTGACAGCCCTGGCTGTCCAGGATCTTGCTCTATAGACCAGGTTGGCCTTGGACTCAGAGATCCGCCTGCCTCTGCTTCCCAAGTGCTAGGACTAAAGGTGTGCTTCACTACTGCCTGGTTTCTTTTTTAGCATCTTAATGTGGTCCACCTCTTTAACTTTTTTATGTGAGTTTTGAGCAGCCTGTGATCTGTCTTTTTCAATTCAGCTAATTATTTTTAAAACATTAAAATCATATTTTTTCTCCTGGGTTTTGGGAGTAATAATTGTAGCACTTATGTACTGTTCATTTTGTTTATTTGTATAGGGCACTGTGTGACACAAAGAACTGTGGGAAGCTTTCAAAAGACCAGTTTGCCTTGGCTTTTCACTTAATCAATCAAAAGTTAATAAAGGGCATTGATCCTCCACATATTCTCACTCCTGAGATGATTCCACCATCAGATAGGTCAAGTTTACAAAAGGTAAGAAAACTTTAAAGAAGACCTGCATGCCTGATAGAAAGGAACCAATGCTGTGTCTAGTCACAAACGTGGAGGGGCAGAGCACTCCCTGTTGGTTTAGTGTATCTGTGAGCATGCTCACAGACCTTATATAGCCCTTATATAGCATCCTTGAACTGCCAACCCTACCATTCATCACACATATGACTGCTGTACTTTATTATATTAAATTGAAGTTGTTTTTTTTGAAACAGGGTCTCATATAGCCCAGCCTGGCATTGAATACTGTATAGCTGAGAATTACTTTGAACTTCTGATCCTTTCTTCTTTCACTTCCCAAATACTAGGATTATAAGCATGCACCATGGCTAGTCAATTTTTATGAAAAACTAAAGAAGGAAGGAAGAAAACGTTAGCCGTAATAATTAAATTGTTACATTTCAATCATATAGAAAACAATACAAATTTGGAAACAAAATCCAGAAGATAGTGATTGCTTAGTAACAATTTTACATCAAAATAGCTTTCAAGAAAAACTGTATGTGAGGAAAATCTGTATGCATTTCTTTGCCATAGGATGAGCGTTCTTTCTTAAGTATGTATCTGAGCTTCATATCTAAACATCTAGAAGTTAGTTGGGTTTTTGGTCAGCAGTGGAAAATTTCAAAACATTTTCATTTTAACCATGTTGTACTTTGAATTTTTCTTCCTTGTCTAGAAACTCTTTTTAATATAGCACATTTACAATATCCTGGTCTGTAATAGACCTTTCAAAAGACTTTATGGTGGGTTTAGTTACTTTTTAAACTAAATAACCAGGTGTCGTTTGACCCTGTAGTTTCAGCTCCTGGGAAGGCTTAGGCTAAAGAATTCTTTTTGTTTGTTTGTTTGTTTGTTTTCGAGGCAGGGTTTCTCTGTAGCTGTGGAGCCTGTCCTAGAACTAGACCAGGCTGGTCTCAAACTCACAGAGATCTGCCTGCCTCTGCCTCCAGAGTGCTGGGATTAAAGGTGTGTGCCACCACCACTAAAGAATTATTGAATCCAGAAGTTCAAGGCTACCCTGGGCAGTGCAAGGAGACCTCATCTAAAAAAGACCCAAACAAAATAAAACGTCTCACCCAAACTTTCCATCTTTAAATCTCTTCTCACCTGTGTCATAAATACTGCTGTGGTGATATTTCAGGGTTGTCAAATGTGTGTTAAGAACTGACCAATAAAATGTTTTGATTTTGCATTAATTTTGTAAGATAGTTAAAAATTCCATTTTAACCTAACAGAAGTCAAAAATGGACTTTCCCCCCCAAATAAAGTAAATGGATTTCACTACTGCCAGGTCCTGAGAATTAGTTATATGAATGAGGTTTTGTACTTTGTGTTTTTAGACTCTTGGATGTGTGACATGAACTCACTAAGTTGTGGAGCGACTAAAAGTGATGCTACACAGAAAGATGTAGGGTACAGATTTATACCTATGCATTGTTTCTGTATCTCAGCAGTGTAACACTGTAGACATCATTTATGTAGGGTTTTTATTTCTGCATTTTTTATTTATAATGACTGAAACTTTCACCAACTCTTAATTTCCAAGCGAACATAAATTATTGAATCAATTTTGTTTGTTCATGGAATCTGTATGCTAGTAGACACTTGAGGTTGTATCTGTTAACATATTTGTAATTAGTAGACTTCTCAAAAGACCATTTACTAGAGCATGCTAAGGTATGCTTATTTCTTGGTGCCAGATTCATTGAAATATTTTATGACTGCTAATCTTGATATTTTATAACTGTTGCCTTATCTATTAATCAAAAATATTAAAATTTGTACTGACTTTCAAATAAGCTCTTCTCATTACCTATTTTTTATTTTATTTAAAGGAACTGCTTTTTTGTAGCTTCAACTAAACCATTTTGAATGTCGCTTTCCTCCTCTCTGTGTTTTTTCTAGTTTGGACTGTTTTTTCCATTCTGCCGTACTCTGCTTTCGCCTTTCTTATACTGTCAGTTTCTTAACTCCCCTCTCTCTCAAGGTTAGAGCTTTATTTTATGCTGTCTTTGTTGTATTTTAGCATTAAGTTTTTTATTTACACAGTATATTTTGAAATTAGAGTGTTTTTTATGAGGAAAAGTTGATAAACAGTGAAAACGGTTGATCAGCATTCTTTTGTCCTGTGTCATTTGATACTTACATGCACTGTGGCCTGACTTCCCTGGACTCCTCAATCCACTTAAAATCATTAAGGTGAGGCTTTGATGAAATGCACAAAACAACATGAGAGAAAATATTTGTAAGGGTACATGTGGGGCCGGAGATGCTCAGCAGTTAAGAGCACTGACTGCTCTTCCAGAGGATCCAAGTTTGGTTCCCCACACTCATGTGGTGGCTTCACATTGGTTACAACTCCAATTCCCAGGGAGCTGCTGTAGCTGACAATCTCTTCTGGTTTCCATCAGTACTGTTTGTGCTTGATACACTTACATACAATAAAGCACATACGAATTAAACAGAAAGGGAGTGTACGGAGAGGTGCCCTAGCAGTTAAGAACACTGGCTGCTCTTCCAGAATACCTGGGTTTGATTCCCCACTTACAGGCGTGGCAGCTTACAACCGTCTGTGGGATCCAAAGCCCTCTTTTAGTCCCCACAGGCACCAAGCACACATTTGCTACACAGACTTGTAAGCAAGCAAACACCCATACACATAAAAAATAATTCAAAATTGAATAAATGAATAAAATAATTTTAAAAGACGGGCATGCTACAATTTTTCTTTGTGTACCCTTCATGTATTACATATAATTTTAGTTGAACTTTTCCATATTTGCTTGCATGTCATTTTAATAATATAAATCTGTTACCTTCTAACTTGTTTGAGGCTAAACTAATTTATTTAACTTAATCTTCTTGCCTATTGGTGTTTTAATAGCAAAGGCTGCAAAATGTAATCCACTTTTTAAGAAGAGGTATGGAAGCCATGTGTTTCCTGGTATGCTTGCACCTCTGATAGAACTTTTCTCAGTAGCATTTAAGTGATAGAAGTTACTCTTGGTAATGAACATGAGATCAAGTTCTATTTTTATTTTCATTTTTTTTCACCTGTCTGGATATCTGACTCAACCCATAGGTCAAGTTTAGATAAAACTAAAGCTTAGTGAATAACTGTCTCCTGCAGAAATCTGCTTTAAGATTCTTAATTTAATATGGCTTCAGTAATGGTCTGTATATTAATGGAGCTTAATAAGACAGTTAAGTATTTTTGAGAATTATGGCAGTGTGCACCTTTAACCTCAGCACTCCAGAGACTGAGGCCAGGTTTACAGTAAATTTAAGGCTAGCCTAGGCTACATAGTGAGCTCAAGAGTAGCCTAGGCTACATAGGGAAGTTCTGCCCCTCCAAAAGAATTATATTTGATGTAAGGTTGTAACTAATATAAAATTTGAAGTTTAATTAATTGAATCTTTATAGATGAGTTTTAATGCTAATAGTCAAAACAACTCAGTATTAGTAGGCAATGTAATATTTAAAAAAGTAGAAGGAATTATTTGTCAAATTTTATTAACCTGTTTGCTAAGTTTACTTTTAGCACAATGTTTTCTAAGTTAGCATGCAAATGCCAAAGGTCATGTTATAAAATGACAGTTGTATTTAATCAAAAGATTTTTGATCAAATTAATAGGTCCAACTTTGAGCAGTCCTTTGATCTGTTTCCCAGCTCTAAATTTAGTTAATACTTACCTCCCAATGATTCACTTTTCAGATTACTTTTGAGAACTGATTGATAGGCTTAGCAATGCCTAGTAAATTTTAATGATTGTGTAAGGGTGAGGAATAGAATATTATGGAACATTTAGATCTTTTCTGCTGTGTGCGTGGTGACACATGAAAGTCACAGCATTAGTATTAATAACTCAGTTTTATGTTCTAATAAGGCCACTAGGTCTCACACAGTCAGGTTTTAGTTTTACTATTTCCAGAAGCTGATGATTCTGTTATTTGTTAATTTGATTGTAATGGTGTGTATAAGTCGGGTTTTTAAAGGAGCAGTTATCCTCTTGTTCTGACTTTAGAAAGCAAACCAATCATCAATGGCAGTTCAGAAAAGAAAAAGTTACTTCATTTGATCTAAGTAGGCAGGGCAGAGATTTATTTCTCCATTTTCCGGGTGAAGAGGATATAGTTAGCAAAATAACAGAATGTAGATTAAACCTAGATTCTGTATCTATAAAAGTATCATTTGGTAACCAATTCTGGTATCATCCTTATTAAAAGAAAATTATGTGTTGGGTATATGGTGTCCCATGTAATCCCCATACTTGTGGGTAGAGGCAGGAGGATCAGGAATTCAAGGTCACCGTTGTCTCCATAGCACGTTTAAGGCCGTCTTGGGTAAATGAGACCCTGCCTCAAAAACACAAAAATGGACTGGAGAGATGGCTTAACAGTTAAGTGTGTGAACTGCTGTTGCAGAGGGACTGGAGTTTGATTCCCAGAACCTGTGTCAGGTTGCTTACAACCACCTGTAGCAGGGGATCTGATGCCCTTTTCTGGCCTCTGTAGTACGCACATGCACACAGTTGAAAATCTGTTTACAAAAAAAACCCAGAAAAACACTAATACACACCAAAAAAATTAAAAAATGAAAATAAAGATTTTCTATATATAGACTTACATACATGGTGATAGTAGTATTTATTGTAGGACATGTTTGAGCAGTTGGTCAGTTGATTTTTGGTTAGATTAGATAATAAAAGCATTTAACAAAAAGTATTTGTTGAATAAAGTCAACCACCATTATAATTCTGAGACTCAACAAAATTTATGTACTTATTCTGTGCTAGATGGTGTAAATAGAAATATATCATCATCCCTATTGCTGCTAAATCACACATCTTAGTGGAGGAATTAATTTCTAATCTTGCATGTGTTTATTTACTGCAGAATTCTGGGTAAACTAGGATCATGTGACAAAGGCAATGGGATCTGGGGTGTGAGTTTGTATTATTGAATAATAGCTTTCTGGAGGGTGTAAGGGAGCTGTCTTAATATACAAGAACATACATAATTACAAATATGTATATATAGTTGTGCAAAGTATTTTATTAAATGAGTTAAAAGTGATAATATGTAGTAAAATGGAATACCTTGTTACCCTGTATAGCTTTAGCATTTTGAGTGCTTAGCATTTATAGTAGTAATGTATAACTGTGAATTTTCTATTTTTAGGCCATCATAGGATCAAGTCCTGTTGCAGATTTCTCTGCTATTAAGGAACTAGATACTCTTAACAATGAAATAGTTGACCTCCAGAGGTATGTAAAGTAAAATTATAGCTAACTTTATAGGCACACATACAGATTATATGTATAGTATATGTGTATTGCATAAACTTCCTCATTTCTTATGCACATTTTGAAAAATACTACTTTATTTCTTTAAATACCATATTTCTGCTTAAATGGATTCAGAATGCTCTTTTAAAAAATTAAATATAAGCTAGGTGATGGTGATGCATGCCTTTAATCCCAGCACTCGGGAGGCAGAAGCAGGTGGGTCTCTGAATTGAAGGGCCAGCCTGGTCTACAGAGCAAGTTGTAGGACAGTTAGTACTGTTATACAGAGATACCCTGTCTTGAAAACAAATAAACAAACAAAATTAAATATAAGGCAAATGATCAAGGAAGATGCTCACTATTGACCTCTTGCCTTCACACTCACACATCTGTGCATATACCCACAAATACCACACAAATACACCTATACCTTTTTATTACTTTGGTTCAAGACAGAAGTAAACATTGGGTTACTGTGTCTATAATCATGTTTATATTTTATTTTCACAGGGCCTATAAATGCCCCATTAAACATTCTTGCTTATGTGTGTATTAACATTTAAACAGCTAGTTAGGAAAATACTTGTCTCTGTGCCTCTCGAGCTGATGTAGACAGACACATTCTTCAGTGTTCTACACTTGCTTTCTTGACTTGCACAGCTGTTTAGTGTATAAAATGCCTTTATAGTTATTTTAATAGGAATTAGCACCATAGATAAAATACTCTTTACTTTTGTTGCCATTTCTAATAGTTATTACATTTGGGCATTTAAGCTTTTACCTAGCCTTGATAATTGGGAGATTATGGCTGTTGTATATAGTAAATGATAACTAATAACCTATGAGGAGCATGCCTAGCATTTTCAAGTTTTCATTAGATCACCAAGTCTTTAGGATATTTCATTATATACCTAGTCTTTCAGTATTTTTTTCTGTACAAAAGTTTTAATTCTTGAGGTTTTGTTTTTGAATCTTTTTAATAGAATGAATGTGTATAACTATGATATAGGAAAGAATTTGAACAGTGTATGTGATGTTTACTAAATTGCTTTTTGACAGATTTCACTTTTATTGTTTTTTACCATTTTTATTTATGCATTGTGTGTGTGCACACATGTATGTGAATGTGCTGTGGTGCATATACAAAGGCCAGAGCACAACCTTCTGGAGTCAGTTCTCCTCTCCCACCAGCGGACCTGTGGATCAAACTTAGGTTGTCAAGCTTGGTGGCAAGTGCCTTACCCATTGTGCCATCTCACTGGCTCTTTCATTGGTTAGAGATGAAGATGTTTAATTCCAAAGACTTCCGGTAGACATAGGATATACTACTCAGACCCCCAGTAACTCACTGCTGTTAGTTGAATTCTATTTTCATTTTTGATCAAGGTATGAAGGGCTCTTCCCTTCATGGTGTTCCCCTGCAGAGCACAGAGGCGTATACCTTTAATTCCAGGACTCAGGAGGCAGAGACAAGCAGAACTCTTGAGTTCAAAGTCTGGTCTACAGAGAGAGATCCAGGATAGCCAGCGCTACATAGAGAGTCCCTGTCTGTCTAAAACAAAACAAAACACAAAACTGCAGCAACAACAAAAAACCCATAGCCTTTTCCTGTCACCCAGACCATTCTTCTTAAACACTTCCCACAGTATATTCTCTCCTTGGACACTTTAAAATTTCATAAGAGCAGATACTGTATTTACTCTTTTTACCTTTAGAAATAAGCAGAGTGCTGTAACCATCTTTTGCTCTATTGTTATATTAGTCACTTTTCTTCTTATTGAGGAAATGCATGACAGAAGCAACTGAAGCAAGGAAGGATTTATATTGGCTCACAGTTTCAGAGGGTTCAGTCCATCATAGCAAAGCAAGCTGGATGGTGGGAGTGGCTCTGTCCACCAAAGCAGGCATCTGTTGTAGAACTTACTCATGCAGCCGCCAGACCACAAAGCAGAGACTACTCTGGCAGTGAGACTGGGCTATGACTTTCAAAAGCCCACTCCTAGTGACCCAACTCCTCCAGCCACAGCAGACTTCCCATTGCCTCCCCAAAAGCAATACCTACTCAAATGTAACAGCATGTGAGGATATCCACATTCAAACTATACTAATCCCTTTCCTCTAACCACCTGATACAGGTAGGCATATTGCCTCTCACCTCAGCTTGCCACCTCTTATTTATTCGTTGTCTCTCATGTTACTGTTCTCATTTGCCTGGATATACCTTTAAAACTATATTCATGCTTGATGGCCCAAGTTAAATATCTCTTGTTAAGCTGTTCTTAAAATCTTTAGGTTGCCAGTTGTTCTTTTTCTATTTCCAGAAACTTGATCCATTTATTATTTTTATTTTTGCAAGGCAGGGTCTCTCTGTATAGCCCTAATTGGCCTACCACTCACTACATAGACCAGCCTGGCTTCAAACTCACAGATTTCTACCTGTCTGCCTCCTGAGTACTGGGGTTATAGGTGTATGCCACCATGCCCAGCCAGTTCTTAAAAGCTGTTCATGGATCACATAAGAATCCTTACTCTGAGCCAGGCAGTGGTGGCGCACGCCTTTAATCCCAGCACTCTGGAGGCAGAGGCAGGCGGATCTCTGTGAGTTCGAGGCCAACCTGGTATACAAGAGCTAGTTTCAGGACAGGCTCCAAAACTACAGAGAAACCCTGTCTTGAAAAACAGAAAACAAAACAAAAAAATGATCCTTACTCCAAAAGTAAAATGCCTCATATAAGTTCTGGTTTTTTATTTGTTTGTTGTTGTTGTTGGGGATAGGTTTGTGGTTTTTTTTGAAGATTTATTTTTAATTATGTGTGTATGGGTGAATCAGGTGCCTGTGGTGGCCAAAGGTTTAGGATCCTGTGGGGCTGGAATTATAGGTGGTGCTGTGGGTCCTGGGAATGGAACTCAGATCCTCTGCAAGAGCAGCTTGTGCTCTTAACCATTGGACATCTCTCCAGCCCACTATGAGAAGCTCTGGACAGATTAAAGGTGCAAGAAAATAAGACTACTTCAGTCTCTTGGATAGTGTGGTCATGGTAATTTATGCTGAGGCAGGAGTTAATATTTTGACTTCTGCTAGCTTCTACTTCCTTCTTGTCTGTCTTGTTAGCAAAGCATAAGGAAGCAAAAGCCACATCCTGTCAGGCCTATTTGTTTTCCTGGTTTGGGGCCAATAAGCAATAGGTAATTATAGTAGTTATTGGGATTGTGCTACATCCACTTTATATAAATTCTTTTTTTTTTAATTCTTGCAACATCCCTGAAGTGGAAGAGGTTTTTATCTTGATTTAATAGTTTTAAAATTATTTATTCTATGGGGACATGAGGATGCATATGCATGTATATAAACATGCATGCCACAGAGATAGGTGAAGGTCAGAGGACAACTTGTAGGATAGAACTCTGGTTGTCAGTCTTGGTCACAAGTGCCTTCACCTACTGAACTACCTTTCCAGCTCCTGTGTCTTATTGCAGAGAGGCCATGCAGTATAGGATTTTAGTGGTAGAACTTTTGACCAGATTCCCAGATTATCTGACATCAGTTTGTCAAAAAAATTTTTTCACATTCATTTATGGTATGTGCACATGGAGGTCAGAGGACAACTTCTGGAATGAGGCTTTTTCTCTTCTTCCGCCATATTTGTCCAGGAGATCAAACTCTTGTCATGCTATGCTGCAAGTTCCTTCATCACTAAGCCGTCATACTAGCCTGATTTGGTCAGATTTACTTAGTGTCTTAGTTTCTTCATATCTAAAATGGAAATGCAAACTCTGCTATGTGGATGCTGAGAACATGGTAAATCAGTACAAGTTATTTGTTGTCATCCTCAATACTCAGCTCATACTTTTGCGTGTAAGACTTACTAAATCGTTGCTCAGTAAGTATTGTTTAGAAGAGCTAAATGAATTATTTTTCCTAGGTGAAGACAGACTAGGACCATTGTAGCCAGATAGTCAGTGCCATGTCTTTGCCCAGGAATTGGCCTAACCGGGGCAGTGAGGGAGTGAAGAAAAGACAGACACAGAGAGACCTCCAGAGACTAAAAGGCTGGGGTTGGGTGGGCCGAGTTCATGGATAGAGAAGCCACAGCACCCAGGAAGCTCAGTGTATCATGTAAAGTTGGACAGGAGGTAAGATTGTTACATAAAATCGTCTAGAAGGGGACAGGGTTATTAAATACTGTTGAACAAGGAGGCAGGGCTTCTTTTTACACAACTGAACAAGGAATCAGATCTAGCTAATCTCTGTAGGAGCAGTCTGCAGGTGGTAAAATTGGAGACTAGAGGAAGGCTTTGCCATCCCTTTGAGCCTCACAGGAGTGGGCTGGGCTGGGGTGGATTTGCCAGTTCCCCATGGGGCTAATGCATTGGTCTAGACAAGTCCATGTAAATATGTTTCTCGATATATAGGCTTCTGTCTTGTTTATATTCGAGAACTGATATAAAACAACAATAACAGCTTTTGACACCCTGGAAACGAGTCTTTTAGCCACATATTCTGTCATCATCTGGGTCTCAACCTCTCAAGAGACACTTGAGTTCTGTCTGCCCACAGGAGTTTTGTTGTTGCTTTGTTGTTTTGCAGTGTTTGGATCAGGGCCTTATACTGAACGAGCGCTCTCACCACTGAAGGGAGAGAGAACCTTATGAATTCCCAACTCAGAGACAGAGAGATATATTGTTGGCCACATATGTGATTCATTATGCAACAGTAAATAACTAATACAAATAAAGTTCATAAATTATTTTATTTTTAAAAATTTCTTTTATTTTTTCTTTTATTTATTTAATGTGCACTGGTGTTTTGCCTGTATGTTTTATGTAAGGATATAGGATCCTCTAGAACTGGAGTTACAGATGGTTGTGAGCTGCCATGTGGGTACTGGGATTGAATCCAGGTCCTCTGAAAGACCAATCAGTGCTCTTAACTGCTGAGCCATCTCTCCAGCCCATCTGTGTGACGGTATTTTGTTTGTGATCTAACAATAAAGCTTGCTGAAATATCCGAGAAGTAAAGGAGCCAGCCACTATAGAGACTTTTACCTCTACCCAGCCTGCATACCAAACTAAGCAAGATCCTGTCTCCGTGAATCCTCAGACTCAATGCGCTGAGCGCCTGTCTCCTCCACCTTATATTCCTCTTTCCACCCATCCATATCCCTTCCTGTCTTAACCATCCTAGTGCTGGGATTAAAAATGTGAGCTACCACTGCTTGGCTCTGTTTCTCTCTCTGACTGATTAAATCTCGTGTAGCCCGAGGTAGCCTTAAACTCAGAGAAATCTGTCTGCCTCAGTTTTCCAAGTGCTGGGATAGTGCCACCACTACCTGGCCTCTATGAGTAACTAGTATAACTAGCTCCACACTCTGATCTTCAGACGAGCTTTATTTGTTTAAGCACAAACAAAATATTACCACACATCTGTTTTCAGTAATTTATGCCCATGGATATATTCTCTTACTTTTCAAGAAGGGGGGGGGAAGCTTATTAAAATGGCTAACCTTCCTCAAGAGTAATGATGGTGCAGTAGTTGAGAGCACTTGGTCTTGCAGAGATTCTCAGTTCAGTTCACAGCAGCCACATCAGGTGGCTCACTCACATTGTCTTATAGCCCCAGTTCCAGGATATTGGAAGCCCTCTTCTGGCCTCTGTAATCACTGCACACATATAGTACACATTTATACTTCTCCCCCATGCTCCACACACAAAATAAAAAATTAATTTTAAAAAACAGCCTGCCAAGAACTAAGAATTGTCCATATATATCATACACTCTTAAATGTTTACAACATTTAACTTGATATTTTATAATTAATATGACAGATTATAAATAAGGGCCTTTAAACTTTAATTTTTGCAAAATTAAAAACCTAAAGTAAAAATCAGCATCTGTCCTCAAATTTTAAAGTTTTTAACCAACTTGGAATAAAATGTTACCTGACTTCTAGACTCATTTGGATGAAAAGCTAAAGCTTGTCATCAGCTGTGTATAGTTATTACTCTAACCCTAGACTTCTGACAGTTCCAAAATAAACAAGTCAGGCTGTTATGTTGCCTTTCCAGCAACTGTCATCAGCTGCTGAATAAAAGCCTCTGCTTCTTTCTTCCACACAAGCCAAAAAGCAAAGAAGAGTTCATTCATCTTAAGTTCTGTCATTCACTGCTCAGAAACAAAGACTCAGTCTGATCTAGAAACCTCCACGGCTCAGCATTTCTTGTATGCTGCAGCTCTGCATGTTTACCAAGTGCCAGAGCTTGCTCCCTCTCAGCTTTCCATACCACGTGTGCCTCTTCCAGAATTGTAAATTCTCACCTTTGCTTTCATTTTCTTTTACATTAATTTTTAATCACTGATGTAGATAGGGTAAAATTTATCATTTTAACCATTTTACATGTTGCCTTTTGTTTTAAAGCTGGATATCAATCCTGAGGTTTTTGTGAGTGCTCAAGAAACACTGAGCAATGTATCTCCAGCTCTTAAATTTTTTTTTTCTGAGTTGGGCGTAGTGGTGCATGTCTTTAATCCCAGTTCTTCAGAAGCAGAGACAGGCAGATCTCTGTGAATTCAAGTCCAGCCTGCGCAACGTAATGAATTCCAGGACAGTCGGAGCTATATAGTGAAACTCTGTCTTGAAAAAAGAAAAGAAAAAAACAAAAAAAGGAAGAAAGAAAAATATTTTCCTGAGGCAGGATGTTGCTAAGTTGCTCAGGTTGGTCTAAAACTCCCTATGTATTTGTCCATTCAGGCCTTGAACTTGAAGTCCTCCTGCCTTCCAAGTGTTGGGACTGCAGGTGTGGTACCCACTCAGCCTCAGTGTGCATTTCAATTGACATTAAGTACATTTGTTACTGCTATCAACAGTCACTATAACTTTAATCTTCTGAAGTTAGATAGTTTAATGTTAAGATAGATAGTTTAATGTTATGTGTGTATATTTTTTGTGTTGGGGGAAAGAGCAAAAAGGAAAGCAGCTCTGTAGGAGACCCTATTCAATATCAGCTTTATGTTCTATAGACTTAAGAAAGACTTTGGGGAAATCAATGTTTGTAAAAGTCCAGGCATCGTTGCTTTGTGTGCTGTGATAGGTAGGAGACATGAAGTCCAGGATGAAGGCCCCTTACCACCTCTATTAGTTTAGACCATGTCCTGAAACTTGAGAGCTGCAGGGAGAAAGTGTCACTTTTAGTTCTGCTCCTTACAATACTAGACTCTACATAGTGATAAAGAACCACAAGCAAGAAAAGTAACACACCTAGCATGTTGGCAGATGTGACAGGCTGCACGTCCATGCATATCCACGAACATCCTGACCAGCTCCACTTAGCTCCCCACTCCCAGACCCTCTTTTATTTTGAAGCATGGTGGCACATAGCCTACTATGACTTCAAACTTGCTATCCCAAGGATGGTCTTGAATTTCTAAACCTCAGCCTCTACCTCCTGAATGCTGGGATTACAGGTATGACTGTTAAGGTGTCCAGTTTTATCCTGTACTGGGTTGATTCAACCTAGTGTTTCATGCATGCTACATGAAGCCTACCAACTGAATTACAGCATAGCTCCCTATAACCTATTTTAGTCACATATAAAACTCTGGTCCTAAAAACAACAACAACAAAAAAAAAAACTCCTGTTCTTTTAGTTTACTGATGTTACAGATAATATTTTATAGATTATGTTTCTACTAGCAGACATACAGGTTTTAATGCTTTTGTCACTTAAATCTTACAGAAAGTATAAAATTAAGTTTTGAATCAAAATTGTAGTAGTGCCATTTCTTGTATTTGCTTGTGTGTTTACCTTTACCAAAACCCTTTACATTGTCATATGCCTTTGAGCTGATTGCTTATCATACTTTCATCTGAAGGACTCTTGTTAGCATTTCTTATAGGACAGCCCTACAACTTTTTGTTTATCTAGGAATAGTTTAAGGCCAGTTTGGTCAGGTATGGGATTTTTGTTGTTCATTTTAAAGACAGATCTAACTTGGTAGTTCTTACCTGCCTGGGACTTGATTGGAACACACAGAGATCTGCCTGCTTCTGCTTCCTAAGTGCTAGGGGGTTGCAGGTATGTGTTTGTCATGCCTAGCAGGTACAGAATCCTTGATTGACAGGGATTTTTTTTTACAGCAGTTTAAATGTGTCTGTGTATCTCCTTCCTTCCGTCTCTCCTATCCCTGCCTGTGTCTTAAGTGCTGTACTACTGAGCACCAGCTCCAGCTCCAGCTCTATTCCTTACATGGGTTTTTTACTCTTGTCTTATAACCATAAGTCCTTTTTACAGGTTGAAAAAGTGTTTCATCGACATTAAGTACAACTAATACTTAGGCTCAAAGCCTGTATCTTCCATCATGTGTATTTTGTTGTCCTAACTGAAGATAATGATATTAACATTCACACATGAAGAGTAAGACTTGGCCTGTGTCAGAAAGACAGTTTCATAGCAGCCTGGATTAGACTCCAGGTCTCCTGAGTTTTATTTTTCTTACTCTAAAATTCAGCCACCTCACTGAAGATTATTTATTGAGGTAGCGTACCCCCCTTTACTTATAATAGGAATTAGTACTTAAGTTTCGTGCTATTAGCATTTTTAAATTTAGATTGCACCTTAAGGAGTTTTACAAGAAATATCAAGACTGAAAATAATAGTTTTGTGAGTTTTTACAAGCTTTCTAGTTTCTAATGATTTTTAGTTTTAGAAAGTGATGGATGCTATGTTCAGAAAAATGACAATAAACATGTATCTGGGAAGGATGTGGAAAGTGATTTAATCCTGTCTGTGATACTTTTGGCATCATATCAACGTTAAAACAAATGGTTTCCTCTATTCTCCCTGTAAACTGAACCTGGCAAAATAGAAGTAAATTGTTGCCTCAGGTTTTCTTAATCTGATTGCCCTTGCATTGAACCACTTTATGTTAAGTTTCTACATTTACCCACTGTGGACATTTGAAAGCCTAGCTTGAACCTTACTTCCTTGATGCGTCCAATGTGAAGGTACACAGAATCAAAACTGCTAGCCTCTCAAATGCCAGGAGTTCCATCGTTTCCTGTCTGTAGTATTGGTACTGTGGATCTCAGTACATGCAAGCATGTGGGAGTGAATAGGGCGGAGGGATAGTCTAAATGAAGGATGAGTAGGATATCCCCTTTTCTGGAAATTACTTTTTTATTTTTCGTATAATATATTTGAGACAGCTTGGGAAGCTGAATATATCACTTTTAATTGTGATATAGAGCCTTGAATGGTTTTTAAAGTATGTTAAGAATGCTTTGAGGACTGAGGAGGTGGTTTATCAGTTAATATGGGAGCATATATAAGGGGACATCGTTAATGCTGGGTAGGTATGGTGGTCTGCCTGTAATCTCCATATGGGAGGCAGAGACTAGCCAAATCTTCAAGCTCTAGGTGCGAGTGAGAGACTGTGCCACAATATACATACGGAGGGAGAGTGATCAGGGAAGATATGTCTACCTTGCTCCCCACATGCATGCATGTCTTCCTGTTCATATACAAAGTAACACACATATACATGCATATAATTATATAAAAGTACACTAAAATGGGGGGGGTTGTTGTTTTTTCCCAAACAGGTTTCTCTGTATATCTCTGACTAGCCTCTAACTCAGAGATCCACCTGCCTCTGCCTCCCAAGTGATGGGATTAAAGGTGTGTGCCACCACCACAACCTGACATCCCATAAAAATTTTAAAGGTGTTTTGTATTGGTTATTCATATATATATATATATATATATATTTTAAGAAAGGAAGAATGTAAGAAATACAACCAGTCAGTTTTCAAACATCTAAATGTATGTTTAAATGTTTTTAAAATAAGAGTGTAGTTAGAGATTAGGAGCTATTTCAAGACAACAAAATAACAATTTGGTGTTTCTGAAATAATAATCTAAATTAATTTTTATACATTGTCTGGCTAGTACAGTGTTATGGTACTTAGTTTTGACCATAAGAGAAATTAGTAAAGGAACCAGAATATTACTTAGATAAACATGAATTAGAAGGTAAATTTTATTGATCTCTGAGCTAATTTGTAAAGATTCTCTTATTTTGGAGACTGGAGTCAACATATGTTTAGAGATATTTCTATTGCTCCCCCTTCCCAATACCTTAAAAATATTAGCAGCAGTTTGTACTCTTAAATCATCCTCCATTTTATTCAAACGTAGATACTTGCTGGTAAAAGCCCAAATCTTGGTGCCCTCTCTTCATTTTTCACCAAGTGAGCTTCCTGTCTCCTGTCTTCACTACTTTAAGTCAGCTCACTGCCTTCTTACAGCTCTATTTTCCTTGTGCACATTCTATCTTCTCAACAGGCACTGTGAGTAACAGGAGTTAACAGCAGCGTAGGGAGGGTTGAGCAGACACTGTCGGTAACAAGAGTTAAAAGAGCAGCAGAAAGAATTTAAATGATACACATTGACATTCGAGACTGCAGTGGCAATCTCCGATACTGTATAATGTTTTCTCTTTTTGTTACCTGCTGTCTGAAATGGAGCTGAAGTGTTACTGACCTTGTGTGGAATGTCTCTGAGGATTTGGGAGATGGGGGGGGGCGCTAGATTTTCATGTGACATCTCTGACATACTGCAGCAGGACTGAAAACACTCATCTGCTCACATAAGGAGGGGAAAAAATTAAAAGAATTTACGCTATCAGAATTTTCTCCCTTGTGATTTTCTATTTTACAATTTCACCTAATTTGATAAAGGTTGGAGGTGGGGGAGTGGCCTTTTCATGCAGTGAGGGATGGAAGGAAGACTGCAACAATGATTCGAATGGTAAGGGACTGTTGAAAATATCCACAAACGGTTAGTGAGCTCCCTGGCCATCTCAAGTACTTGAAAGTAACAGTGTACAAATAATAGCTTTATTGGAGTGCCTTTTCTTCCATACAAATCTTAAGATCATTGTACCTACGTATCCAGAACAGCTGATCTGGTGCTGAATTTCAGAGCCTCACTTTAACAAGAAGAGATAAACAAATAAGGCGTGTAGTTTCTTCCTTACATATTTGGTATAATTTCCTCACTTTCTTTTATGACAGAGTTAAATGAAATCCCAGCTTACATTTAGGGTCTGTTAGCTACTGAGTCTTGTTAGTTATTTGAAACATGGTAATGACCTGGTAAGGTGTAACTGTCATACTAGACTTCTTAAATGCTGTCTTCCCCTCTCCATATTGCCTTCTTCTCCCCACCCCATGTATTGCTGGAGAATGCTGTGGCATTTTACCTCTCATTTTAGAGAAAATAAGAGCAGTACATGTGAGTGGTTTTAGTAAACATGAGAAGTTAAACTTGTTAAAAGAAATAGAAATAGCTTTATTTTATAATTTAAATCTTAAGTTTTTTGAGATACATTTATATCTGGAAAGCTCTGTTTAAAAAAAAAACCAACAGGAATCTGGGATGATACTTCAAAGAAGAGCCTTGTAAGTTTGATTTGAGGGGAAAACATATGCTTTTGTGTTTTTAAATATAATGTATATGATTTTGATTTTTGACCAATTGGGTTTTGTAGATAGTCCCAAAAATCCTTTTTGGAGTAAATGTGATATTTCATACAGCGTGCTACCTGTATATTATCAATCTTTTACATTTTTCTATGTTATTGCATTCTAAAATTGATGCACACTGGTGATTTAAGAGAAATTAACACACAGATGCCTCTTTTTCTTAATATTTCTCACAGTTTCTCTCAGCCATTCTTATTTAATAGGACAATGGTAGTTAAGGGTTAAGCATACAGAGCTGATGCAACTCCTCCTTTTCTTCACCAGCAGTTTTCATTGGACAGTATCACCATAGCAACAGTGACATCAGTGAAACCTGAGTGTTCTATTGATTAGTTTCTGCTTCTTCCTTTTTTAATCTATCCTTTTTTCACCACATTTTAGTGAGGAAGCATTTTTTTTTTTTACAAATAGAGCTTATATTGATTTCTATTCCATAAATAATTTAAAGAGGGTAGAAAATTCTGCCCTTCATTTAAAAATTGAATGTTTCAACATGTATTTAAAAAGCGATTCAGGCTTAGGAGGATGGATAGCCATACCAGCTGTAGCTGATGTTCTCAGATATTCTTGCATTGTTTGCTGGTCTTCTAGGGAAAAGAACAATGTGGAACAGGACCTTAAAGAGAAGGAAGACACAGTTAAGCAGAGGACAAGTGAGGTTCAGGTAAGTGAGCTATTTTGCCCCATTTCTAATGTAGGAATGAATATTCATTGTAAATGTATTTTCTATTTGATGGGTATGATATTAGGTCTAGGGAATATCTAATATTTATATGACATAAATGTTTCTTTTTTAAAATGATGATTGTTGCTCTGAATTCTGGCCTTTAAAAATTATACTGCAATTAGAAAACAGTTTCTTTAAGCACTGTTTATAGATTTAAGAATATTTTAATGATATTTACCTACATATTCAATAAAGATAACTTTGAATGACTTGATTGGAGCAGCATCAAAAACCAAATTGCTTTTTCATGCATGTAAGGTTTTTTCAGCTGGGAGACCTACTATTTTCAAGAGTGTTTCTTATGTCACTGTTAGAATGGGAAATGATAGAGAGCAATTTAAAATAACATCTTATGAATTGCTTTATAGCTAAAATACCTGAAACTTTTTCATAAAGAAATTTAATTCATTTTTGCTGTTGTATTAGTAATTATATTTTATAAATAGAGGAGATAATAAACCTGTTTCTATTTGACAAATGTGACAGTATTGAGCAGTGTTTCATGTGGCCATGTTTCTGGGGTGCATTTTCTGAGTGCTGTATATGTGGGCACTAGTAGCAGCTGCCATCAGGAGCTCATGGATGGGCATTTCCTAATATGTTACTTATGTGTTAGATTTTCCTACTTGTACTTTTAAACAGGTAGAAACTGGGGTTTGCTAGATCGTTATTTTGTTTTGATAGAGGAAAACCATGCTAGGGTAGGGAAGATGATTCACTAAAGGATTGAGGAAGCCAGGGAGACTTGTGGTTGGTAGTTGACTCTGATTGGATGACTGCATTAATTATATTTTTTGGAATTTTCCTAAAAGTGGTATAAAAGTCAAGAGATTTATTGCCAGAATTTCTCTTTCTGCTATTGATAATGGGTGTGGGCTGGTAAGCTGCTTGAGTTTCGTTGTTTTGTGTAAGCCTCTTGAAAAAATGCCAACAGTAAAACTTATTGCTGGACAATAAGTTGGGAACAGAGGATAAAAATCTACAATTTTTTTTAATATGAAATAGATATAGTCACTGGAATAGTCATAGACATCCTCTATATTTAACCAGCTGCTATCCTAAAATACACAAGTTCTTATCATAGATAATATTTTGTTATTACATTTGTAGGGAAAAACAAACAGGATGGACATTTAAATAGCCAGTTTAGGAAAGACCTAAAATTTATATTGGTCCTTCAATATCCTCAAATATTTATAATTATAGAAGCTTTATTGATAAAATTTTTCCATAATGTTCTTGCTCATCTTCCTTAATGGTGTTAGTAAAATATCACTAAACTTTGTGATATCCAAAATATATGATTGACACATGAAATCTGACTGGCTTCTGCATAGGGTACTTCTAATATGAGGCATCTCAGAGCTTGCTTAGTGTAGAACAAGTAGTGATGGCTGAAATTAAATTTACTGAAAAGTAACACTGAGATTAATGAAGCTCTGGGTTAGTAGAGTCATCTCTGTGTTATCAGTGGTAATGAGATGCTAGAGCCAGACAAGTGGAATTCATTCCTACTGAATTATCTCTGACTTACCCTGTCATAACGAGGTGCAGACGAGGAACAACACTGACAATTAAAATCTGTCATTCCTTCTTTCAGCACTTTCTTTTCTTTTTTTCCTTTTTGAAACAGTTTCGTTTAACTCAGGCTGACATTGAACTCATTGTGTAATTGAGGATGACCCAGACCTGATTTTCTTGCTTTCACCTCCCAAATACAGAGATTACAAATGTGCACCACCATGGCCTGCTTTCAATATTACTCTTCTGGTTTTTCTGGTAAAAGGCCATTTACTAGAGCTCTTTCAAATAGCAGAATCTCAGAATGTATGCTTGGCTACTTCCTGACTCCACTTTCTAAATGAGGTGCTAGTGAGAAATGGAAGTAAAGACATTTTAGTCTATTGTTGAGTGTCCTACCTTGTCTCTCTTGAGTGTTGGTGTTTCTCCAGCTAATAAAGTAACACGATTACGTAAACTCACTTCTCAAGCATAGAAATTAAAGTTTTAAAACCAAAAGCCTTAAGATTTTAGTTTTATTTTATGAATGTTCTGCCTGCAAGTATGTATGTGCGCCATGTAACACCTGGTGTCTCAGAGCAGGAGGGGTGCATGATCCCTCGAACTTGAGTTACAGGCAGTTGTAAGCCACTATGTGGATGCTAGGAAATGAACCTAGCTCCTCTGCAAGAACAGTAAGTGCTCTTAACTGCTGAGCCATCTTTCTAACCCCACCTTGAGTTTTTTTGTTGGTCTTATTTTTGTTTTTGTCTTGATGCTGGTGATTGACCTCAAGGCCTCATGCATATTAAACACGTGTTTCCTCAGTGGGCTGCACTCCATCCAAGTTTTTGGTTTGTGTTTATATATGCTCACTACTTTAAAGTAGAATATTGATTTTCTAGGTTTTTTTTTATGTGATCTATGAGGTCACACCTTGAAATATTTTCTTTCTTTTCTTCTCTATGACCCCTGTCACTCTGGCACTGGTGGCTGCTCACAATTAGATCTCTGCCTCTTGAGTGCACTTGTACATTTCCAGTCAGCCATTTTAGTGTTTATCATTAAAAGTCTGTCTGTCTTAAAATAAATCTTGTTGGAAAAAAAAATGCCTTCAAGTCTGGATTTCCTATTACTGTCAGTACTTTTCTTATTACTGTCTTACCTCAGATTTATACACGGGCTGAGGAAATGTCTCAGTGAATAACAGTACTTGCTATATAAGCACGAAGACCCAAGCTAGAATTCCCAGCACCCACATAAAACCCAAGGCATCACTGCATGTACTTGTAACCCCATTACAGTATAACAGGTCTGCTAACCACCTACCTAATTCTAGGTTGAGTCAGAGACCCTGTCTCAGAAGATTAAGATGGAGAGTGATAGAGCTGGACATCTAAATCCTTCTCTGAGTTTTGCAGATCTGCTTGGGCACCAAAGGCACAAGCACAAATGTGTACATACACCACAAACATACAGATAAATATAGTATCAAATCAAATATACATGTGCTCACACACATTCCAGATTTCCATCTTATATTATGTGTTACTTGATCTTAGAAATTTTGCTTTGGATCATATATGTCTTCTACTGTATTTGGAAATACATTGCTAGATATTTAAGGAAGCTGTTTAAATAAAAATAAACTTTGTTCTTATGCATAAAATTAAAAATAGTACAGAATGCACCCAGATACCACTGGCTGGAAGGGTTGGGAACATAGTAAGTAGTTATAAAGTCCCACTTTTATTTGACTTGGTTCATAGTAATGTCACGTAAAAGGAAGCTCCTGGATATTTATATTTCATTAGTTAAAAATTAGTAACTCAGGCTAGAGAGATGGCTTAGCAGTTAATAGCACTTGCTGCTCTTCGGAGGTCTTAGGTTTAATCCAAATAGTGGTTCACAACCATTTGTGTCTCCAGTTCCAGAGGATCCTATACCTTCTTTATGGCCGCTGTAGGTACCCAGCACTCATGTGGTGTACATACATACATAGAGGAAAATCTCTTATACACAGAAAGTAAAATCTAAGCCAGGCCATGCTAGTGCACGCCTTTAATCCCAGCACTTGGGAGGGAAGCAGACAGATCTCTGTGAGTTCGAGGCCAGCATGGTCCAGGCCAGCTGAAGACAGAGAAATCCTGTCTTGAAAACCAAACAAACATACATACAAACATGCATACATACATATATACATTTAAAAATATCTAAAAGACTTTTAAACTTGGAAAATGAGTTAGTAACTCAGACTAATTGTTCATTTTTTGTTTTTTTCTTTGTTTGTTTGTTTTGCCAGACAATATTTCTCAGTAGCTATGGAACCAGTCCTGGAATTTACTCTATAGACCAGGCTGGCCTCAAACTCACAGAGATCCGCCTGCCTCTGCCTTGTGAGTGCTTTATTTTAATTTATTATTTGACTTTTTATCTCCAAGTAAATAAGTTTTGTAGTTGGATAAACAAGTTTTATTATTGACTTCAGTGGAGTTTTCTTGTATTATGGATTTTGTTATTGTTTTGTTTGTCTGTTTGTTTGAGGCAGGACCCCACTATGCAATCCAGAATTGCTGTAATTTGCTATGTAGCCCATACTGGTCTTGAACTAGAGGTCCCCCTGCCTACACCTCCCAGATGCTAGAATTGCAGGCATATGTCACTGTCTTTCTTTCACTCCATGTTGTTCTTTAATGAAATAGACATACCTTTCCATGTTGCTAATATATCATAGGTTTAATTATTAAATTACTTCTTCAGTAGTACATCAGACTTGGGTTACTGAAATGAGTTATTTTAATATCTTTAATGTAGTAATAGGGGAGCTCGGGCCCGGCCTGCTTTTTGTCCGGCCGGCTCCCGCTCGGCTAGCTTATACCCAGA
>LOEQ01000188.1:185504-202638 GCA_001685075.1 Bramus lutescens | reverse complement strand
GAGAGAGAGAGAGAGAGAGAGAGAGAGAGAGAGACACTGATGAAGATCAAAGTTTGTGTGAATATACTTATGCACATGTGTAGAGGCCAGAGGTGTGCACATGTGTAGAGGCCATAGGTCTTCAAAGTGTCCTTCCTCAGACTTTTTTTTTTTTTGGTACAGGATCTCTCTCTATCTACACCTCCCTTGTCTTGGGATTCCAAGCCCACACCACCATGCTTGGCTTGGAATGTATCCGCACGGATGCTGGGGATCTGAACTCAGGTCCTCATGCTTGAGTAACAAGCACTATCCATTCTGATAGCTTCCTAGCCCCATATCCAAGTTTTGTTAGCATTGTGTATGATACAAAGAGTGATAATTTTTTAAAGACATTTTTATTTATGTATATGTGTTCAGCTGCCCACAGAAACTGGAAGAGGGTGTCAGATCCTTTGGAGCAGGAGTTAACAGGCAGTTTGAGCTGTCTGGTGTGGGTGCAGGGACTCGAACTTGGGTCCTCTGGAAGAACAGCTAGTGTTCTTAATTCTTGAGCCATCCCTTTAGCCCCAACAATTGAAATTCTTTCAGGTTTTTTTTTGTTTTTTCTTTTTGTTTTGTTTATTTTTTGTTTTGTTAATTGAGAAAGGGTTTCTCTGTGTAGGTCTAACTGTCCTGAAACTCACTCTGGCTTGCCTCAAGCTCAAGAATCTGCCTACCTCTGCCTCCTAAGTACTGGGTTTAGAGGTATGTGCCACCACACCCAGCTTCTTTTCAGTTTTAACTAACGTTCATATTATTCTAATTAATAAAATTAAATATTTTTTAAATGCTATGTTGTTAATCATACTGGCCACAAACTTAATATGAAGCTAAGGATAGTGTAAAGCTCTTTTTTAAATTTGATGTGTCTGTGGGGTAAGTGTTAGCTAGTGTGTTCACCTGTGATTGCATTCATCCACATGTACAAGTGTAGAGGCCAGAGTTCAATTTTGGTCTTCTGATGCCACTCTCTACCTTAGTTTTTGAGACAGGGTCTCCTCACTGAAAATAGAGCTTGCTGTTTTAGTTAGACCAGTGGTGTCTACCTGTCTGCCATCCCAGCACTGGGGCTACAGTTAAACACCACCATTCCTGGCTTTTATTTGGGGTGCTCTGAACCTGAACTGAGTTAGTTCTTGATGCTTGTGCATAAAGCACTCTACCCATTTATTATTTATATATTCCTAAATATATAAATACCACTTGCTCAGTCCATATAATGTTACTTGTGTGTGTTATGAGTTCAGAGCTTGCCACTTAGCGTTGAATATGAAAAGGTTTTTAAAGGGGCTAGGCATGTAGCATAGTGGCAAATAGTTTTCATAATATGCAAGAGGCCGTGGATTTAATCCCCAATACCAAAATAAATTTTAAAACACCTGTATATGTACAGTTTTAAAAATGCACACCTTTGCATCCCAGCACTCAGGAGTCACATTGAGCCTCTGTGAGTTTGAGGTCAGTCTGGTTTACATAGTGAGTTCCAGGCCAATGAGTATCGCACAGTAAGACCCTTTCGCTCTCTCTCTCTCTCTCTCTCAAAATAAATGAATAAATAAAAAGTTGTTAAAATAATCTTACCCAATTATGGGGGGCAGGGGCTGGTATTGACATGCTACAATATTCTGTGGAATCTAGATAAAAACTAGCAGTCGTTGGTTTCCACTCCTAAGTGAGTTCTGAACAGAGGTTGTTGGGCTTCGCAGCAACAAGCCACCTCACCCGCCTGAGACAGAAGATTCTTAAACCTTCATACTCACATATGTATTTTTGGTAGGTGAGAAGTAGTCCTGAAATAGCACCTTCTGATGTGACTGATGAAAACGAAGTTGTGACTGCAGCTGGTAATGAAAAAGTTAGTCCCAGATTTGATGGATTTGATGATGACAAGCAGTCAAAAGAGGTGAAAATAACTATATATTCAATTATTCTTGTCACTCATGTCTTAAATGTTCTTTGTAGCTGCAAGAATATTTACTAAGTTTTCAAAGTTTGTATATGATCTAAATGTGTGTCATTTGAAGTATTATCTTTTAAATGTTTGGTTACTAAAAGATCTGTTTTAATTTAAAATTATTTCTAGGAAGATCCATTTAATGTAGAATCAAGTTCACTGACAGATCCAGTTGCAGATACAAACTTGGATTTTTTCCAGTCCGATCCTTT
Source organism: Bramus lutescens (assembly GCA_001685075.1). Taxonomy (NCBI): domain Eukaryota; kingdom Metazoa; phylum Chordata; class Mammalia; order Rodentia; family Cricetidae; genus Bramus; species Bramus lutescens. The sequence continues at coordinate 200,451 of LOEQ01000188.1, read as the reverse complement.
TGTTGGCAGTAAGTATCTTTCTTTTATAAGTGTATTCAAAATAAGGCTTTCTGGTGTATAAACTATATAAGCATTGAGGCTTCAATTTTGAAAGCTTCTTTTAAAATAGTTTTTATTGAGCTATATATTTTTCTCTGCTCCCCTTCCTTCCTCCCCCTTCTCCTTCTACCCTTTCCTGTGATCCCCACGCTCCCAGTTTGCTCAGGAGACCTTGTCTTTTTCTACTTCCCATGTAGATTAGATCCATGTATATCTCTTTTTTTGTAAATATTATTTTTATGGAAATAAATTGAAATAAAATACACGTAACCACACTTCCACACAGATCCTCTGGAACTAGATCTTCAGACAGTTGTGAGCTGCCATGTGGGTGCTGAGAACTGAACCTGACTCTCTGGAAGAGCAGTCAGTGCTCTTAACCACTGAGCCATCTCTCCAGCCCCGATGTATATTTCTAGAGCTATCTTGTGAAGTAAAGTGAGCTTGGTATCATGTTTGTATGCTTTTAATTCCAGCCCTTCGTAAGCAGAAGTGTGGGGTTTGAAGCCAGTCTGATCTACATAGCTAGTTCCAGCCAGGGCTACATAGTGAGCCCTAAGCTCAAACAAAAAAGGGACTGGAGATGGTTCAGCAATAAAGACCATTTGCTGCTCTTGTAGAGGACCTGTATTCAGTCCCCAGCACCCACATGGCATCTCACAACCATCTGTAACTCACTTTTATACCCACTTTTATCTTTCTTTGGCCTCAGACATGTGTATGGTGCATAGACGTGTGAGCAAAACAGTTATACACCTAAAAGAAAAGTAAATCGGGCTGGAGAGATGGCTCAGAGGTTAAGAGCACTGGCTGTTCTTCCAGAGGTCCTGAGTTTAATTCCCAGCAACCACATGGTAGCTCACAACCATCTGATCTGGTGCCCTCTTCTGGCCTGCAGGGATACATGCAAGCAGAACACTGAATATGTAATAAATAAATAATAAATCTTTAAAAAATAGTAATTAAAGAAAAGTAAATCAAATATATACAAACAAGTAAAAAACAAAAGATATGAAACTAAGGCACACAGGCAAAATAACTTACCTAATAGTCATGGCAGAAATGAGCCCAAATATTTGAACTCTTTAAATAAACAAACTGTAAAATAAACAAGCACAAAACAATTTTTGGAATGTATAAAGCACCAAGAATAAACTTAAGTTTTATACTTAAAACATATAGCTCTTGGGCTGGAGAGATGGCTCAAAGATTAAGAGCAGTGGCTACTCTTCCAGAGGTCTTGAGTTCAATTCCCAGCAACCACATGGTAGCTTACAACCATCTTTAATGAGATCTGATGCCTTGTTCTGGCCTGCAGGCATACATGCAGACAGAACACTGCATACATAATAAATAAATTTTTTTAAACTAATATATACACATATATATGTATCTCTATATTTCTCTATATTGACATATATAGAGATATACTGTATATAGGCATAGAGAGAGATGTATGTATACAGAGAGAGAGAGAACACACTGAGGTTGTGGCTCAACAGTACTTGTCTAGCAGGCATGATCCTTAGAAGAACATTTACAGTTTCATAATCCTCACCACAAAAGATGGATGATAACAAATATCAGTGAGGGTATATAGAAATTAAAACCACCATACACTACTGGTGGAAATATTAAATGATTTTTTTTGTCTTTGGAAAATGGTTTGGAAATTTCTATGCCAATAATTAAACAGAATTATTGTTAAGACCTGATATGTAATCAGGAGGAATAGACGTACATCCACATAAAACCTTGTATGTTTTTGCTTGCCCCCCCCTTTTTTTTTAAAGAGACAGACTTTCTCCTTGTAGCCATGGCTGTCCTGGAACTCGTAGGCCAGGCTGTAAAAATATGTATGTTGATGTTGAGCAGTCCATCATTTTTTCTCCTTTGCAATTAGTCTTGTCTTTTTTCTTAATGTATGTGAACATGAATACAGAAGCCAGAGGCATTGGATCCCTCTTGTGCTGAAGTTGCAGGCAGTTGTAAGGTGCCCAATTTTGGTGCTAGGGATTGCTCCTTGGCAAGAGCAGTATACACTCTTAAATGCTAAGCCATCTCTCTAGCCCCGTTTGTCTTTTTATTGTTGATTTATAAGAGCTTTTTACATGTTCTAAGTAAAACTCTCTGATGTATGATCTGAAAATGTGTGTGTGTGTGTGTGTGTGTGTGTGTGTGTGTGTATGTATGTGCGTGTGTTGAGACAGTTTCTTTTTCTGTAGCTCAGGCTACCTGAAACTAGTGACAGTTTTCTTGCCTCGTCCTCCTGAGTGTTTATTATAGGCATGAGCATTTATACTCCTGTTTTTCTTCCAAGAACTTTTAGCTGTTATATCTAGAGCTTTGAGGCTGGAGGAATGGCTTAATGATTAAGAACACTTGCTGCTTTCCCATAGGCCCTGAATTCAGTGCCTAGCACCTATATCAGATAGCTCTCTCCGGGAATCCAATGCCCTCTGGCCTCTGTGGGCACCTGCACACATGCATGCTCGCTCACATGCACACACACACACACACACACACACACAGAGAGATTATCGATCTTTAGAGCTTTGATTTAGTTAATTCTATATCTAGTATGAGGTAAAGATCTTTCCTGATAGCTGGGTGGTAGTAGTGCACGCCTTAATCCCAACACTCTGAGAGGCAGAGGCAGGCGGATCTCTGTGAGTTCAAGGCTAGCCTGGTCTACAAGAGCTAGTATCAAGACAGCCAGGGCTGTTACACAGAGAACCCCTGTCTTGAAACACCAACCCCCCTCCAAAAAAAGAAAGAAAGAAATCTTTTCTGTTGTCCAAATACCTTTTGTTTTGTTTTGCTTTGTTTTGAGACAGGATATCCTGTAGTCTAGGCTGGCCTCAGGCTCCCTATGTAACTGCTGATCCTCCTGCCTCCACATCCAAATGCTAGGATTATGATGTATACCATCACACCAGACGTATGGAGTTCTGGGGATGAAGCTCAGGACTTTGTTCTACTGGGAAAGGACTCAGCTAACCTGGCTACATCCCCAGCACCCAAATGCCGTTGGTTGAAAAAACTATCCTTTCACTCTTTCCGCATCATGTGTTCTTGATATTCTTGTCAAAATTCAAGTGGCCTTAACTTTGAGAGTTTATCTCTGTCTTCTTCAATTTATGAGGGTTTTTTGTTTGTTTTGTTGTTTTTGCCTTAGTCCTTCTTTATTTCATGAAATACTAAGGGTAATATCTACCTAGTAGCCAGGAGTAGAGATTTTGTTGGTAAAACTACTTTTGTGTCTCCATCTATATAGCCTTTCAGTCTTTGTTTTACTCCCTGTAACCTCTTTTGGTCAAGGGTAAAGTTTATTTGGTTCTTACATTAGTTACTCTTCTGTTGCTATGATAGACACCTTGACCAAGACCGCTTACACAAGAAAGATTTTACTTGGTTTACAGTTCCAGAGGGTTGGAGGCTATAATGGCAGGGATTGCATGGCAGCAGGCATGACAGCTGGAGCAGGAAGCAGAGAGCTTCAAAGTCTTTGAACTCTCAGAGCATGCCTGCTGTGGCACACTTCTTCTAACAAAGTCATACCTAACCTAAACCTCCCCAGTGACACCAACTAGGAACCAGGAGATCAAATGCCAGAGACTATGGAGTACATTTTTCAATCAAACCACCATAGTTCTAATTTGCCTTTTTATATGAGGTGTGTTGAATCATCATTTACTTTTTCATTATTTTAAATCTTTCCTAAATTGAATAACATAATTTTATTTACTTTGAAGTAGAATTACTGAATCCATTAAGTTATTGTTTAACTTAAGAAACTTTGTTTTAAAAACACTCTTCTCAACAATAATACATAATAATTTGTGTGTGTGTGTGTTTTGTTTTTTGAGACAGGGTTTCTCTGTGTAGTCTTGGCTTTCCTGTAGACCAAGCTATCCTCATACTCACAAAGATCCACATGCCTCTGCCTCCTAAATGCTGGGATTAAAGGCATGCGCCACCACTGCCTGACTGGATTTTCATCTTTGTTCACTTCTTTTGTCACAGGTGATCCTTTCAAGGATGATCCTTTTGGAAAAATTGGTCAGTATATTTTTTTTTTAGTTTCTTCTTTAATTCTTTTCTGCTTAACTATAACCTTTTACTGTATTTTGAGACAAGAACACACAGCTTGGGTGGTCCTAGGAGGGGAACTGCTTTTTATTAAAAACCACTCTAAAGCCAAGGCAAGATGCTGAAATATTTAGAGAGTGATTAGAGCCTTGTGAGTGTGCATGTGCGTGCATGTGTGTGTGTGTGTGTGCATGTGTGATTAAACTCGGCTTTGCACATGCTAGGCAAGTATTCTACTACACCTCCAACCCAAGCTTCACTTTTTTTTTCCTTTGTTGGTTTTTTTTTTTTGTTTTTTTGAGACAGGATTTCTCTAGCTTTGGAGCCTGTCCTGGAACTAGCTCTGTAGACCAGGCTGGCCTTGAACTCACAAAAAAGGGAATGTGAGGTTCTGCAGGAATTCAAGTGACTTTTTAGTTTTTGAAAGTCAAGCAAAGTCTGTTCAAAGAGGACAGTTTTGTTGATTTTGAAAGAAAAACACCAGGACAGGCAAGCTGTAAATCCCAACAGTTTCTTAGAGGAAAGGAATGGAGAAGAGAAGGGAAATGCAGTGTTATCAGTAAGCTAACATGGAGGTCAGTCATATAATGGGCAAGCCAGCTACACTGTAAGGACAGGAGCTTTAAAAAAAGTAAGAGAGCTCCAAGTATCAGAATATGCAAACTTTAGACTTTAGCCAGCATTGGAAAGGGACAAAAAAGAAGTAAAAAGAAAAGCTTTTGGCTTTTTGAGTCTGAATGGTGGACAGACCCAGCCCAACCTCACAGTGGCTCATAGGGAATGCTTCAAAATGTCTTTTAATTGAAATAGTGATAATGCCTACAAGCAGTAATGAATTATAATAGGTTTTCAGCTTTTTATATTTGTTCCTTTTTTCTCTTTAGATCCATTTGGTGGTGATCCTTTCAAAGGTTCAGATCCATTTGCATCTGACTGCTTTTTTAAGCAGTCTTCTACTGACCCTTTTACCACATCAAGTACTGACCCTTTCAGTGCATCCAGCAATAGCAGTAATACATCGGTAAGTGGCAGATTTAAAAATTCAGACGGCTAAACAATTATCCTAAGGAAATTTCTTGAATATACAGTGATAGAACCTGCCTTTTGATTGTTCTTAATGGTCCATATGAAATTTGTCTGGCTTCCACCCATCCAAGTTTTTGTCTAATGTAATTGATCATCCACTGGAGACGACTAGGATTACTTAGTGTGTCCAAAAATGGAGTCCATCCTTATCTCATTGCTGATATTAAATAGAAGAGACTGGAAATCCAAAAGCCTGTCTTAAGTAAAACTTTTTTTTGGGGGGGGGGTACAGGGTTTCTCTGTAGCTTTAGAGCCTGTCCTGGAACTTTTAGTTCTTGTAGACCAGGCTGGCCTCAAACTCACAGAGATCCACCTGCCTCTGCCTCCCGAGTGCTGGGATTAAAGGTGTGCACCACTACCGCCCGGCTTTAAGTAAAACTTTTTATAAATATCTGTTGTATTATTGAAGGAATACAAATTACTTAAAGAGCATTAATATTTTAGAAAAATAAAATAATTCATGTTGTTTTATAGTTATACCTGGAATGTTAATCCTGAAAAGTATAAATTCCCACTGACTGTCAGGTTCTCTTGAGTACATGGCTACAACCTCTGTTTAGTAGCCACAGGCTGATCCAAAGCCTCTCTATGCTGTATGGTCATTGTCTCTAATCTTCAATTTCACTTTAAAAGGCAGATGTTGATACTCCTGCTTTAAAAATTTAGACATTTTTGGTTGTGAGCCTATCCTTTAGTGACTGAGCCATTTTTCCCGTTATTTATGCTGCGCAGTGGTGGCAGTGGCATATGCCTTTAGTCCTAACACTGGGGAGGTGGAGTCAGGTGAATATCTGAGTTTGAGGCCAGCCTGGTCTACAAAGAGAAATTCAGAGCTACACGGAGAAACCCTGTCTCAAAAAAGCAAAAAAAAAATATTTTTTAAAAATTATGTTACTTTAATATGCTCTGGGTATTTTGTGTCTGAAGACTTTTTAAAAAATACTTATATAGGACTGGAGAGATGGCTCAGTGTTTAAGAGCAATGGCTGCTTTTCCACAGGACCCAGGTTCAATTCCCAGCACCCACATGGCAGCTCACAACTGTCTATAACTCCAGTTTCCTGGGATCTGACACCTTCACACCAATGCACATAAAGTTAAAAATAAGTTTTAAAAAAATTATATAGAGAGAGGCTGAAGAGATGGCTCAGCAGGTAACAGACTTGGGTTCAGTTCTCTACACCCACCAACAGCTCACAACTGTCTGTAACTCCAGTTTCAGGGGATCTGGCACCCTCTTCTGGCCTCCACAGACTACAGGCCGGCATGCATGCAAGCAGGAACACACACACACAGTATGTGTATATATATATATACATGCAGCCTGAACACTCACATACATAAAATAAGAATAAATTTTAAAAACTTATATCCTGGATATTTAAAAATACTCAGAATAATACAATGAAATTGTGTTATTTTTTATTTTATTTTGCTTGTTCTTTATTTAGAGACTTTTTGAGGCAGCAGTCTCATTTCTGTTAGTAAACTGGACCTAGAGGGGCACAATTAATTGATAGGCATTTTACACGACCGTTTTGTCATTTATTATTCTTAGGTGAAGATTACTTCCTTAAAAGAATAATGAGCCAGATGTGTTTCAGGCCTGTAATTCCAATGCTTAGGAGGTAGGGACAAGAGAATTGGGAGTTCAAGATCGTCCTCAGCTGTTAGTGAGTTTGAGGCCATCCTGGGCTATATGAGATGAAATATGAACAGAAAAATAATGTAATATATAGGAGGTTAACAGAGGTTAGATTAATAGTACTCCCCACCCCTCACCCCACCCCCCAAGACAGGGTTTCTCTGTCTGGCTGTCCTGTAACTTCCTCTGTAGACTAGACTGGCTTTGGACTTACTATGTAGTTGAAGCTGGCTTTAAACTCTAGATCTTCTGGCCTTTACCTCCCTGGTGCTAGGATTACAAGGCATGTACCACCATGAAGTCAGGCATATATGTATGACCATTATTCTGTTTTGTTTTGTTTGAGACTTGGTTTCTCTATGTAACAACCTCAGCTGGCCTGGAACTTACTCTATATACCAGGCTAACCTTGAACTCGCAGAGATCTGCCTGCCTCTGTCAACTGAGTGCTGGAATTAAAGGAGTGGGCTGCCATGTCCAGCATGACCATTATTCTTTTCTGGGCAGTACACTCTGTCTCATCCCTGTGTTTGATGAAAAAGTAGAATGAAACCTGACATCCTTAAGTGCATTACTTCTTCCTCCCCTCCTTGGGTGTTGTGTATGTGCCTTCCTCTTTAGGGCAGAATCCTAGATTTTTATTTTTGATTTTGTTTTGTTTTGTTTTGTTTTATGATACAGTGTTTCTCTGTCCAATCCTGGTGGTCCTGTAGCTCACTAAGTAGACCAGACTGGCCTCAAATTGACAGAGATCCACTTGTCTCTGCCGCCTAAATTCTGGGATTAAAGGCCTGTGACACTATGCCCTGCTAGATTTGTTACACAGTGTTAAAGAAAATGGTAGTATTTGGAGTAAAAAGGGGATAGTAGTGAAAAACTGTTGAAGTCTAAATAAAGCCTGTAACTGTAATTTAGGTTTTTCTTCTGGTGTTAAATCCTTAGTTTTAGGCCAGGTGGTGGTGGTGCACACCTTTAATCCCAGCAGAGGCAGGTGGCTCTCTGAGATCGAGGTCAGCCTGGTCTACAAGAGCTAGTTCCAGGACAGACACCAAAGCAACACAGAGAAACTCTATCTCAAAAAACCAATAAATAAATAAATATCCTTAGTTTTAGTAAATAGGCCATGATTACATGAAATATTAATATTAGAGGTAGCTAGAAGTGCATGTGGGAACTTTGTACTGTCTTTACATCTCTTCTGTAAGTCTAAATCATTTCACACTAAAAAGTTCACACAAGCACTTATAAAGCAAAAGAATTGAGTACCATCAAAGCCAGGATACTGGTCACCTCTACAGGGGTGGGTAATACAACTCAGTGACATAGGGCTTAGTTAGCATGTGTGAGCTCTGGGTTCAGTCCCAGTACTACCAAAAAGTGACCTGCAGAAGAGGGGTTGGGATTGTGGTTGGCAAGAGGCACGTGAAGCCAACTGAGTGTTAGGACCTTCCTGAGAGATGACTGCATAAAACTTGTTAAATTATACATATGCCTCATACTTTTTAGAATAAATATTTTACAGTCAAAGAGTAATTATTTTCATTCATTGAGACTACATATAAGGAAAGGGAAAACTATGTTCCAGATGTTTATATTTTCTAATAAAGAATTTTGTAAAGTATTTTCTTAGGTTTGACAGTAAAATTCCATCTATGAAATGTTGCCTCTCAGTCATAGATTTGTACCATTTCTATAGGTAGAAACTTGGAAACACAATGATCCATTTGCTCCTGGTGGAACAGTTGTTGCAGCTAGTGATTCAGGTAAAGACATTTGTTTGTCAGTTTTATTAGTGCTCATCATTGCTTCTTCTTTAAGAGTTTCTTCTCTAAACATTTTTGTCCTATTAATTATGACTTTTAAATTGATGTGTAACTATTTCCATTTATAGCGTGCTGGTAATAGCAGCAACAAGTATTTGTGTATCACTTTTTACTTTCCTTACTCATTATCTCGTTTATCATTCACCTTCAAGGTTTTTCTAGACTACGTACTGTGTTCAGTGTCAGTAAAACCAAGAAGCTTTTGCTTTATACAGTGTAGTGTTGAGCTGAAAAGAAAATCGGTCAGTGGGTAAGAGCACTTGCTGTATAAGCCTTCAGACCTGAGTCTGAATCCTAGCACTTGCATAAAAAGCTGACTGCACTTGACTATGACCTCAGCATTGAGGAGCAGAGACGTGTGGATACTGACAGCACACTTGCTTACTGGCCAGCTAGCCTATTCAAGATGGTGAGCAGCTGGTTCAGTGAGAGACCTTGTCTTAAGGCAATAAGGTAGGGAACAGTAAAGGAAAACATCCAGTGTTCTACCCTGACCTTGCCATGAACATTCATGTGCAAACCACACATATGCACATGTATAAACATGCACACAAGTACATGAAAGGAAAAAAATATCAAAAATTAGCAGGGTGTGATGATAGCACTTTAAAATCTTAGTTCTCAGGATAAGGTAGGATTGCTGTAAGTTCATGGCCAGCCTGAGCTACATAATATGAACTCATAGTGAATTTCAGACTAGCCTGGACTATAAAATAAGAACTTGTTTTTTGGTTTTGTTTTTGAAAAAAGGAGGTGACTGGAGAGATGGCTCAGCAGTTAAGAGCATTTGCTGCTCTTGCCAAAGACCATGTTCAGGTCTAGAACCTACATGTTGGCTCATAACAGTCCTTATTTCCAGGTTCAGGAGATCCAGTGCCATCTTCTGACCTCCATGGACACCAGGTGCACATGTGATGCACATGTACACATGCAGGCAAAACACTCCTCTACATAAAATAAATCTTAAAACGAGGCCCACATAAATATTCTCCATTATGTTTTACTTTCTTGTGAGCACCTCTTTCTCTTAACCCTGGTGTTCAACCCTATAAAGTGTTATTTGGCATTTACTCCTAAAGATTTTAGCCTAAGATTAAAAGTGAGTGGCTTCAAATGAGTAATAAAAATTGTTTTTAATATAAAGAGGTTCTGTTAAAATACAGAGAAAAATCTAAGCATGAGGAAACTAAGTTCTAGAATATTAATAACTAACTTGATCAAGGTTACAGTTTATGAAAAGGTAAACCAGTTGACTAGATTCAATCCTAGGTCTGATGGAATCTTAAAACATTTTCAAAACGGGTTTGTGGTGGCTCACGCCTTTAGTCCCAGCACTCAGGAGAATCTCTGTGAGTTTGAAGCCAGCCTGGTCTACAGAACAAGTTCCAGGACAGGCTCGAAGAGCTACAGAGAAACCCTGTCTCAGAAAACCAAAAATAAATAAATAAATAGATTCAACTAAGTAACTGTTTTGTTTCCACTCTTCATTAAGAATAAGACAGATAGTAGGCTGGCTACTGCTTGGGAGCACAGGAAATTAGAGGAAAGTAAATTCAGACATGAATGCTTTAATGTCATGTGGCTAGTAGGATGTGTTATTTTCTCAGGTTGTTCATGTGACCAAGTAGTTTATGATATAGAGGGATTTGAACAAATTGTCATAAGATTCAGCATGACTGAATTTCAGGGAATTGGGTTTTAACCCCCAGCATAAGTAGCAAGAATGAGAAATAAAAAGTAGATATGGAACAGACGAGTTACTCTAATGCTGGGTGCTAATCATATTTAGAATTGTGGGCTTTCAAAATCAGTTTTTAAAATGAGTAAATTTCTGTTTATTTCATATATGTTTAATTTATATTAAAAAATCATTGTTTTCAATTACTGCTAAAATATGGTTGTTATGAAAGTACATTAAGTGCTTGAGTTCTTTTCAACACTTGCTTGCTCCTGGTGGATAGACACTGCACACTGTGGAAAAAAGTAGTAAGGAAAAGCCAGTCCAGAACCTGTTTCTATATATTCTGTTTTTCTACTTTAGATGAGATTAGTTTTGGGGTGTGTATGTGTGTGTGTGTGTGTGTCCGTCCGTCTGTCTGTCTGTCTGTCTGTGTGACTGTGTATAATATTTTACTAGCCCCAGATTGAGGAAATACAGTGTCTTTCCAGGTGCTGATTAAAGCTGTGCCCATTAAGATACGAATGTTTCTTTTCAGGTACATTTTACTCAGGGTATCTCTTGAAGACTGTGAGGTTGACCTTGATAATCTTACATTTAAAGGGTGTAGAGGTGAGGGGGAGGTCTTCATCTTAGGATTCTTTGGTAAGCAGCTACTCTTTGGGGGGAACTTTTTCCTTAGGATTTTTTGTGTGTTTGGTTGGTTGGTTGGGTTTTTGTTTGTTTGTTTGATTTTGGTTTTTCAAGACAGGATTTCTCTATGAAACAATCCTGACTGTCCTCAGATTTACTCTGTAGGCCAGGCTGGCCTTGAACTCACAGAGATCCACCTGCCTCTACCTCCTGAGTGCTGGAATTAAAGGTGTGTGTCACCATGACTGGCCATCTCTTTTTATTTTTAACCACAGGTTCTTAGTGCAAATCTATCCTGGAAACTTGAGCAGGTGTGCCTTACCTCCTCCAGCATACACACTCAGATCTGTGCCTGTGACAGCTTGCTAGGATGGGGAAAAATATCTGACAAATTCAAACTACTTATCAATTATAGATAACTGTGGAACAAAGTAGAATACAGTTACTGTGGTAGTGACTGAAGAACTCACTTCTTGCTGTTGAAAACCCCCTGGGTTTGTGGAAGAGGTAGCATTTGAAATGAGACTTGAGTGATGTGTGAATTGTGTGGCTAATGACCATTTAAAGTGTTTGATACCGTTATGAGAGATAATTTGGTCAAGCACAGTGTCACGTGACTGATCTTGGCACTTGAGAGACTGATAGACAGAAAAAAAAAAGTCATATGCCATCCTGGGCTGTACTTTCCTCAGAACAGACAGCAATTAAATGAAGTCCATAGGAGTTGTTTGACATGTGTTCCAGAGCTTAAACACCCCACCTTCAACTAGACCTGGTTTGCTCCTAGGTCATTTACAGCTGGTTTATTCAAAGGCATTCACCATATGGGATTTTCAGTATATACCTTGTCTGTATAGATGTCAGTCATAGATTTAGGAATTATTATTCTGAATGTTACCGAACAAAACACAGACATGAGATATGGTGTCTTACACTGATTTTTCTTTGCTCCTTTTAGCCGCAGACCCTTTTGCTTCTGTTTTTGGAAATGAATCATTTGGAGATGGATTTGCTGACTTCAGCACATTGTCAAAGGTAATCTGCAGTGATTAATAGGAAGAAACAATACATCATGTTCCATCAAATGAGCGGCCTTCTTATAGTTAGAGCCTTCTCACAAATGTGGATATAACTGCAGTCAGTCTGTAGCAGGGCTGATTACAGATGGATGTTACAGATCAGCTATAAAGTAATGGAATTTCTATACGTAGAAGGCAGTGGTACAGGTGGTTACATTTTCTTCTGAAAAGGTCTACTCGGTGTCAGAGTTGGAGTTGTCTCTCTGTTTAAATGTTTTTTCCAGTTGAATTACATTTTTTTCCCTGTGTCCTTTCTGGGTCATTAGCCACAACATTCCTTCCATCCCCTGTATACCTATTTGATTTTATCCTTTGAAGTTATTAGGGTCTGCACCAAGATAAAATCCAGTGCTGGGTGTCTCCCACCTATTGTCCAGCATAGCTGTAGTATTGATTCAGGCTAAGAGAAAAATATTTGAAGATATGCAAAATTGTCTATCCCTATGGAACATTTGACAGTGTCCAGAGACATTTGTGGTTCTCAGAACTAGGTAGAAGATGCTGCTCATATCTAGTGATTTCATCCTCCAGTACACTTCAGAGCCACCATTCCCACTCCCTGGATGTAGTTATTCCATCCCAAAAAGTTAGCTGTGCAACTGTTGAAAAACACTGGCCTAGTCCAGTGGTGGTAGCCCACACCTTTAATCCCAGCACTCAGGAGGCAGAGGCAGGCAGATCTACAGAACAAGACAGCCAAGCCTACATGGAAAAACCCTGTCTCAAAAAACCAAAAAAGAAAAAAAGAAAGTTTAGCATTGAGCTAAATAAATCATAATCTGATTTGTTACAGGAAAGCCAATAATCCTCATATGTTTAAAAGTCAGGGTTTTCAAACCAACATTATTAAGACTTAATATTTGGGGCTGGAGAAGATGGCTTAGTGGTTAAGAGCATTGATGACTCTTTCAGAGGACCTTGATTCATAGTTTTTCTAGAAGCCATTTTCTCTAATTCTTATTGTCTTGCCTATATTTAAGTGCACTGAGAAGCATAGAATCAGCCATTCTTTTTATTTCATTTCATTTTCATTCAACTCAAGACAATATTTTTGTACCTCAAGAAGTTTTGTGTTACCTAATGCTTACTTAATAAGTCTTTAATCTTTTTGTTTTGATGTCTGTTGGCTCTTGATAAGTAAAGCTATGAGAATACCTGCTCATACAGATGAATTGTAATCCTGTTTGTTCTTGAATGTAAAGGGTAAAATGTCACTTTGGGGAATTAAAACTGCTGATACATACGTAAATCATTCATCTGAATACTATATGACCGTGTGTATATCAAACTGTATAAACATTTCTTTTTAAACAAAGGTCAACAATGAAGATCCTTTTAATCCTTCCACATCAAGTTCTGCCAGTAATGTCATTCCAAACACTGTGTTAGAGGAAACATCCACCAAGAGTGAGGATGTACCTCCAGCACTGCCGCCCAAGACTGGAACTCCAACAAGACCCTGCCCGCCACCCCCTGGTATGAGAGTTGGGGCCTTTCCTAGACAAATGTATGCCTTTTCCCTCTATAAAGTATTGTGTGGGCCTTTCTTACGTTGTTTAGTATTACATAAAGGCTGTGAACAAGAACCAAGCACTTAGCATAAGCTTGTTGCTGACCTCTCCAGCTAGGCATGTGCCCCTTCTCCTCCCCACTTAGATAAAGTTTGGGTGAAATCTCTTTGTTTTTGTTTTGTTTTGTTTTGTTTTTGGAAACCCATTGATTATTATTTGGATAGCAGTTTTCTGTACTCTGGTTTTTAAATTAATTTTCTTCAGAAAAAGCAAATACAAAGTCTCTGTAAATCTTTTATTTATTTTTGTTTAGAAAAAAGCAAGGAAGTGGCAGGCAAGAGTGGCAAAAAGAACTGCTTGCCCTTTAAAACTCATTTAGTTTACAATAGACATTTGTTTTGTTTTGTTTAGCTGGCCTGGAACTTGCTTTGTAGACCAAACTGGCCTTGAACTCAAAACTGTTGAAGATCCACCTGCCTCAGCCTCCTGAATGCTAGGTTTAAAGATGTGTACTTTCACACCTGGCTCTAGAAGTCTGATTTTAAAATTCTTTGTCTAGTCTAGGAACAACAAATTGTAGTTTTTTGTTTGTTTGGTTGGTTTTTTTTTCTTTTTTTTTTTGTCTTGGTGTTGTGTTTAGCATTACACCAAGAAAAGTTTTGTTTCTATGCAGAATAAAGTATCTATGAAGACAATTTCCCTGAGTATGGGTAGTGCTGCCATCTCATTCCTGAGTAACATTTCAGCCCCAAAGTTAGATTATCACTTTTTTAAGTTTTGTTGGATAATCATTTTGCCTTTACATAATAACTTTCCCATGGTATTTGATTGAATATCTGTTCAGAACTTACATAAATGAGTTAAGTGCTTCTCATCTTTTAAAGAGAGTCACCTATATTATACATTGTTAAAAGTAAGTTGATCAATCTTTATATTTTAAAGTAATATTTTGTTCATTTATGCTTTTACACCTGTGTGAGTATACTTTTAAAACCCAAATACCTTCATTTAGTGTCTTAATTAAAGCTGAGAACAAGGCTAATGAGATAGGGCACAGGTACTTGCTGTATGAGCCTGGTAACCTGTATTCAGTTCCCAGAATCTGTGTGAAGGTTCAGAGACAGAACAGTGTAGTGCAAGGTTTTACTCTTTATACTCTTTTGGGGGTACCCACCACCCAGCTCTCAAGTAAACACACACGGAGGCTTATTTTTACTTATAAACACCCAGCTTTAGCTTGGCTTGTTTCTTGCCCGCTTTTCTTAAGTTATCACGACTACCTTTTGCCCCTGGTTGCTTATTCTTTCTCTATTTCTGGTTTTTTTGGGTTTTTTTTGTTTTTTTTTTTTGTTTTTTTTTTT
>LOEQ01000188.1:164516-175580 GCA_001685075.1 Bramus lutescens | reverse complement strand
AGAGGCGGACAGACAGAGACAGACAGAGACAGAGAGAGAGAGAGACTGTATTGGGAAATAAACAAAACTCATAGGCTCTGAGTAGATGTTAGTGAGAGGAAAGAGGTAACACTAGAGTTAGCAGCTGAGGATGGCCCAGAAGGCACATCAAATAGATGGCTGGAGCCCACCCTCAGTTTATGATGTAGTAGATCAAGTGTAGGATCCAAGGCCACACATCGTCTGATGTGTATTTGGAAAGGCTGAGTCTCCAAGACGCTTCACATCAGTGGCATTTTTAGTAAATTCAGTCTGCTCTAAGGTCGGACCTTTAGAAACTTGATTTCATCAGTAACCGAGGCAGCATCCATTAATCAAGTTGACAAGAACAGATGGAAGGACCGGAATGTCACTTTCCCATTAGCATTGTCACTGGACTTTGCCCACAGTAGATTGAGTTCTTCATTCCTGGTGCACAGGCCTGTCTTGATCTCAGCTACCTGGGTCACGGGCATGGTTTGCTAGATGAATGTGTTGATCAAGCTGATGCCTGGTTTGGCTGGTTGGTTGGCTGTCTATCTCTTTGAAGTAACTCTGCATACCTTTGCTTTTGAGTCATTGTGTGTATCTTTCAGTGTGTTAAAGGGCATTGTTTTAGATCTCAGGAGATAGAATTTGTTATCGAATATGTGCTGGGTCCCAAGACAAAAATGAAGGCTGATTTTAAACGTATCAAGTTCAGGTCCTAACGTGTATGTTTTGCATGAATGAATGATACAAAAATCATCTTGAGGGCAATGACAGCCCTGTGCCCCACCTCCCCGTACAAATTCATTATCCTCTTGGGTTGATCCCCAGCCCCAGTTCGGAAAGATGTACACCAAAGTTCCCCCACGTTCATTGCTCTCTTCTGGGTGTCACTTCCCCAGCTTCCCCCAGATCCTGGCTGAGTTGGTGCCTTCAGATGTGTTTGCTATCAGAAGGAACAGTCCTGACCTGATCTCCTCACAAGTCCTTCACCCTTGCACAGCTGCTGCTCACGCTGCCGTCTTCTGTCCGTCCGTCTGTCCTAACCCCCCTAATTTGATAAGCCCCAATCTTAATTCTACATCTTCACCCCCAAACCTGTCTCAGCGAATGACACAGTCATCCAATGAGTTGCCCAAGCCTGACACCTGGGAGTCATCACTGACCCCTCCCTCCTCACTGTCGCGCCCACCCTCGTCCAGCAAGGAAAAGACGCGACACCGAAGTCCTTCTCGTCAGCGGTTTAACAATGGCGTCTCTCCCCGGGCAAGCCTCTCCCAGCCCTTAAGTAGGCCAAGGCTGCCAACCCTGGATCGCCACGTAGGCACAGTCTATTGGTCCTGGCAATTACCCAAGCATCTGGTGATCATCATGCGGATCCGGGAGTGATCGCAGCCCAAGCGGACATGGACCATATATGGAGTTGTTTTTCAGCGAGCCCTCCGCTTTCGGGATCGCGGGGGGCGGAAGCCAGCACCATCTTTAAGGTGCGGCTCCATGCGGCTCCCTACACCTCACCCTAGTCTCCGCATCCTGCTGACTTCATCTCCAGGATATCTGGGACTCTGATCGACTGTTGCAGCAGCTCCTGGCTCTCTCCATGCCTTTGGTCCTCCCCCTGAATGCATCCTTCTTAAGTACAAACCAGATGCACCTCAGTTTTCTACTTCAAGACTCTTCAAGGGCTCAGCATATAGTTTGCCTAGCATGCAAGGTCCAGGACCTGATGAGTTCAGGTTTGAAACTGGCCTGGATTATATAAGTCCCTGTCTAGAAAGAAAACAAGCACTCCCACCATAGCCTGTGGTGGCTCATCTCCTGGAAACTGAGGTAGTGGCTGCTGCCTTGTAGCACTCCTGTTGGGCTGCAGTTGCTCAGCTCTGCCTGGAAGACAATCTCTCCACTCTTCAACACTTTATAAAACTCAGTTGAGGTATCCTCTTTAAAAATTTCATCTGAGCCGGGCAATGGTGGCCCATGCCTTTAATCCTAGCACTCAGGAGGCACAGGCAGGTAGATCTCTGTGAGTTCGAGGTCAGCTTGGTTTACAGAGTGAGTTCCAGGACAGTCAGAACTGCCCAACAGAGAAATCCTGTCTTGAAAAAACAATAAGGAAATCCCATCTGATTCAGGTGGTGGTAGTGCATGCCTTTAATCCCAGCACTCAGGAGGCAGAGACAGGCAGATCTGAGTTTGAGGCCAGCCTGGTCTACAGAGCAAGTTCCAAGGACAGGCTCCAAAACCTACAGATAAACCCTGTCCTGGGGAAAAAAAAAACATCTGAGTCACCATCTTTTAAAAATTAATTTATATTGTATTTATTTATTGGGGAGTTAGGCATGTGCATGCCACAGTACACCTGTGGAGGTCAGAAGACCATGTGGGTCCGTCCCAGGTGTAGAAGTCAGGTCAGCTTGACTGCAGGCACCTGTGCCCATGGAGCCATCTGGCGACTCTGAGCCTTCAGGTCCAGGACACACGCAACTTTTGCTCTCTTTATGGTTCTCACTCAGTCTCTCAGTACACTCTGGATCGCTTGCCTTGTTTTAAGCATTGTGTGACGCACTGTGGCCACAGTTCGAGTTCAGACACAGTGGCATCTGCTCTTGGAGACCATATTCTTGTAAAAGACACCAACATAAACAAAAGCAGACCAAGGGACATCAGAAATAGGTGCTCCGTAAAATTTGCAATAAGATGATGGGTGTGGGCTGGAGAGATGGCTCAGCGGTTAAGAGCATCTTAAGGTTAATGCCTGCTCTTCCAGAGGTCCTGAGTTCAATTCCCGGCAACCACATGGTGGCTCACAAACATCTGTAATGAGGTCTGGTGCCCTCTTCCGGCCTGCAGGCATACATGCAGACAACATAATAAATAAATATTTTTAAAAAGATGATGGATCCATCATAAAAATGGAGTATGCTCAGCGTCTTCCAGAGTGAGAACAGGTTTGTGTCAAAGCCCAAAGTATATCTGAGGAAGCAGAAAGGGGCTGGGAATCAAAGATCCGAGGAGCTCAGAGAAGTAGGTTGATTGATGATGAGGACAAGATGCCCCAACTGACATAAAGAAGCTGTGTCGTGTCTGGGAAGATTTCTCCCTGTCTAGGCCCCACCAGTGAGAATTCATCTGCTCTATGTCCTGTGAGTATTGGATGCATGCATATTTCTTGTGTCATTGTATGGAGAGACCAGAGGCAAAGAAACCGGAAGGGAGGCAGATTGATGACCTAGGAGAGGAATGCTTGCGGGGGTAGGAGGGGTGGAGGGGAGATTACAAGAACGGTGTGACTGGGAGAGAGAAAGTAAGCAGAAAGAGAAAAGATTTGGTAAAGCAACAGACCACAGAGTCACCGATATAAAGGGCAGGGCTCTGATCAAGTAGATGCCTCTGCATGAGTGAGTGGCCTGCCCTCCTGTGACTTCAGACTTCTGCAGTTGCTTGCAGACAGCATTGAGGCGTGGCTGGTGTTGAGTAAATGCAGGTTCACTTCCTTCTTGGTGGAGTGTTAGAAAATCTTCCATCCTAGATCTTTTCCTTGAACAGAAGAGATTTGGAAAATTTCAGGGGGTCAGAAATGGCATTTTCCACAGGACTGTTAGGGAAATGAACGGGACCGCCCTGGAGCCTGTACACCTTAACAGGGGCATCGCCACCTACCTGACCTGAAATCCACTCCTTAGCCCAGCCCAACAACAGCCGCCAGGTATGGCGTGTGCTGGGAAGAGGCCCCTGCTCTGCGTCAGCTGAGCCCTCAGGGCCTGGGCTTGTTACAAGGGTTTAATCTCATCTTTGGGCAGCGCTAGGGACGGTGGGGAGGCAGCTGCTGAGTTTTTACTCATTTTTCTCAGATTCTTCAAGTCGAGGTGACTCCCAGGCTTGTGATTTAAGTCCCCAAGTTTCTATAGTGTTGACTGTTTTCCTTCTGGGATTCTGACCTCCCACGATGCTCGGATAAGAGACTGAGCGGCGACATGCTCCGTGTGCGCCTCAGTCCCTGGTGACGTCATGAAAACATTTCCGAGGAAGCTTTGTCCGGCCTTCTGAGGGCGAGAGGACAGAAACATGGGACAGTGGGGAGCTTTTTTTCCCCCCTTGGTTTCTCGAGACAGGGTTTCTCTATGTATCTTTGGCTGTCCTGGAACTAGCTTTGTAGACCAAGCTGGCCTCAAATTCACAGAGATCCACTGCCTCTGCCTCCCGAGTGCTGCAATTAAAGGTGTGCGCCACCACGAGAAATAGGTTTTTGGGATCACAGCTTGAGATCTGCCAGTACCCCTGAAAGATACTCCACTTTCAGGGGGTGCCTTGCTTCTCCGGAGCATTGTCACCTCACTTTCAGTAGCCAGCTCCTCTGTCTCCTAATGCTCATCTGATTCTTTCTGGAGCTCCCTGGCTACCAGGCCCTCAGACAGTGCCCGAAAGCAGCGTACCCAGAGACCGCACAGGCTTCTGGGAATCCTGACTTTGGAGAGGGTGTTAGACCTCCTTGGCTTGTTTGTTTGGTTGCCCCGAGTTTTCTTTTCGCTTTCAAGACAGGGTCTCATTGTGAGGCTCTCCCAGGAAGCCCCTGAACTCTCCGCAATCCTGGCCTGGGCCGTCCGAGTGCTGGGACTGCAGCTGTGTGACATCACCTCCTCTGTGAAGGAGGTGATGTCCTTGTTCAGCTCACGTTTAGGCGATCATGTGGGTGAGACTTTTTGGGTATAGTTTCTGGCACGCCTAGGAAAAACAATCTCAGGGGAAACGGCCCGATCCCCTGGCTCTTAGAGACTTTCTGTCCCCTCTTCCACGGTGTTCCCTGAGCCTTCGGTATGAGAGGCATCGTAGATGTATCCGCTGGGACTGGGCTCCACAACTCTGCATCTCGATCCTTTGCGGTTTTCGGTGGTGGTCTCTGTCTGTTGCAAAGAGAGGTCTCCTTGATGGGGACAAATGTCGAATACAGTTAGGGAGTATGCTGGTTTAGTAAAATGGTGGTTCTAGGTTCTCCGAGATCCATGAAGCCCTGGGTAGCTGAAATGACAGTAGACATGTTAATGTGGATGGGGGGTCCAGGAGGCCTCAGCCCTACCCAGAAAACCAGGGGTCCTCAAGGAACTGGAGAACTAGCCTTCCTCAGGGAAGAGCACACCGATTAGTTATCCAATACCAGATGGTCAGCCCTGAAAATCATACATATGAGTAACATTGTACAGACTGAGCAGGTTGTACTTATGCACTTAGGAATTTATGTGTATAATTACAATTAATGAAAAAATTCATGAATTTGAAAGAGAGTAATGAGGGACTTATGGGCGTGTTTAGTGACTGCATTTGTATAGATCATGCCCGCTGGAATGGCTCCCAGGGCCCTTTGCTTTGTTTTGCGTGTGTGTGTGTGTGTGTGTGTGNNGCGCGCGCGCGCGCATTTCTCACATTATGGAAGTTGGGAAGCCCGCAAGGCCGATCCCGTGTCTGGTGAAAGCCATCCTCAAGAGCGATGCTGTGCTCTGCCCTCTCTGGTGGCAGATGGGAGTCTGTCCTGGGCATATTCTGTAAAAACCGTTTCTTTCCCTGTTGTTGAGACATCACGCTCTGACAGAAGCAACTCCAGGAATAAAGTTTACTCTGGCTCTCAGGTTAAGGGTGCAGTCTGTCCCAGCAGAGAAGTCAAGACAGCAGAAGCTTCAAGCTACAGGTCCAATGGCGTCCACAGTCAGGAAACAGTGGGGACTGTGCATGTGCACATATATGTGTCCATGTGTGTGTGCGTATACCTGTGTGTGCAGGTGTGTACATGCACGTGTGTGGAGACCAAAAGTCAGCCTCAGGTGTTGTCCCTCAGGAGATGCCCTTCTTGCTTCTCGTCTTCCACTGGGGCCTGGGGCTCCCTAAATAGACCAGACTGGTGAGCTGGCGAGCCGGAGGAAGCTTCTTCCTGTCTCTGCCTCCCCGGTGCACGCCACCAGGCCTGGCTATTATCGCTGTCATTATCATTATTATACTTGTATGTGTGTATGTGTGCCGCGCACACTTCTGGAGGTCTGAGGACAACTTTCGAACCTGGTTCTTCCTTTCCACTGTACTGGTGATTGACTGAGCTCAGGCTGGTTTGGTGATTGGCTTTTATATTTTAAGTGGGTTCTGTGTCTCTAGGGAAATGGCTCAGCTGTTACGAGCACTGGCTGCTTTTCCAGAGAACCAAGTTCAAGTCCCAGCACCCACATGACTGCTTACGAGCACCTTCAACTCCAGCTCCAGGAGAGCCGACACCTTCTTCTGGCCTCTGTGGGCATACATATACCCATGATGCACAGACATTCAGCCAGCAAAAACACCTGCATACTTAAAATTTTAAATTAAGTTGATTCTGGGAACCAAATTCAGGCCCGATGCTTGCATGGCAAGCACTTTTCTGACCGCCACCCCAGCCCTGAGTGGCCCATTGTGCCAGCTGGAAGGACACGGACACCCAGCAGGGCATGGGCTCCCTTTTCCCCTCATCTACCACAGCGGGGTGTGAACCAAGCCCCCATCTCCAGATGCTGCCTCCTCCTGCCTCTGGCATACGGGAAGACCCAGCCCTGCCTTGGTCCCAGAAGCCCATGCGTGCCAAGTGCATGTCATGCGTGTTCCATGTGCATGTCATGTGTGGGCCATATGCATGTCATGTGCATGCCATGTGCATGCCATGTGAGCGACATGTGTGTGTCATGTGTGTGAAATGTGCACGTTGTCTTGCCATCTGTGTGTCATCTGTGCCATGTGTGCCATGTGTGTCACGTGCCTACCATGTGTGTGCCACGTGTGTATTGTGTGTGGCACGTGTGTGTCATGTGCATGTCACGTGTGTGCCATGTGTGCATGATTAATGTGCCATGTGTTCATGCACTTGTCATGTGTGTGTCATGTGTTTGTCATGCATGTCATGTGGGTTGCATGCATGCCATGTGTGTCATGTGTGTGACATGTGCATGTAACTAGTTTGCCATGTGTGCCACGTTTGTCATGTTATCATGTGTGTGCCGTGTGTTTGTTGTGTGGCATGTGCATGCCATGTGTGTCATGTATGACATGTGTGTCATGTTTGACGTGTGTGCTGTGTGTCATGTGTTTACCATGTGTCTGTCACGTGCTTGCCATGTGTGTGTTGTGTGTTTATAGTTTGTGTTGTGTGTGCCATGTCTGTCATGTGTCACGTGGCTGTCATGTGTGTGCCATGTGTGTGTCATGCGTGTGTCATGCGTTTGTTGTGTATATGTCTGGTCTGGTTGAGACCAGTCTGGACTAGTGTATTCTTGTCTAGTCTAGTCTGGTCCCATCTGTTCCGGTTGAGACCAGTCTGGACCAGTGAGGTCTGGTTGAGACAGATCTGGTCCAGTCTGGACTGGTCTAGTCTGGTCTGGTCCAGTCTGGACTGGTCAATATGGGTCTAGCTCGGTCTGGTCTGATTGAGACTGGTCTGGACTGGTTGAGACCGGCATGGACCAGTATATTCTTGTCTGGTCGACCACAGTCTAGTTTGGTCTGTTCCGGTTGAGACTGGTCTGGTCCAGTCTGGTCTGGTCAAGACCGGTCTGGTCTGGTCAAGACTGGTCTGGTTCAGTCTGGACCAGTCTGGTCTGGTTGAGACTGGTCTGGTCCAGTCTGGAACAGTCAGTTCTTGTTGAGACCGGTCTGGACTGCTCTAGTCCAGTCTGGACAAGTCAGGTCTGGTCGAGACCAGTCTGGAACTGTCCGGACAGGTCAAGACTGGTCTGGACCGGTCTGGTATGGTCGAGACCGGTCTGGTGCAGTAGAGACTGGTCTGGTCTGGTTGAGACCAGTCTGGACTGGTCCAGTCTGTTCCATGCCATGTGCGGCATGTGTGTGGCATGCACCGCATGTTTTGCGATGTTGTGTTGTGTGTGTCATGTGTGTGACATGTGTGCTATGTGTGTTGTGCGTGTCATGTGTCTTGTGCTTGTCGTGTGTGACATACATGTGTCATGTGCACGGTGGTGCTGTGTGTCTTGTGTGTCGTGTGTTTGTCATGTGTGACATGTGTGTCGTGTGTTTGTCATGTGTGCGTTGTGTGTCATATGCTTTGTCGTGTGTGTCGTGTGTGTTACGGGTTTGTCACGTGTGTTGTTTGTGGCATGTATTTGTTATGTGTGTCATGTGTGTGCCTTGTGTTTGCCATGTGTGTCTCATGTGGGGTGGGGGAGTGCTTCATACCAGGACAAGGCCTCCAGGAGGCAGATGAGGGGATGAGGACAATGGGCTGCCTGAGTGTTTGGGGTACTGTTCAGGTTTACGGATAAAAGAGAGAGGTTCGGTGAGATGGGGACACAGCTGACTCTAGCTTAAGTGCTATCTGTGGTGAGGCACCTCTTGTCACACACGCAGACTCCACTCTCGTGACCCACATCTCTAATGCCCTTCCCTTCTCCCATTCTCTGTACTGGGATCCACATGCAGCAGCCCCTCCTTACCCAAGAAAATTTTGCATGACCCCAGGTATGTAGGTCTATAAAATAGGTATGCAAATAAAACATTGACTGTCAATAACTCATAAAGACATTTATTTTAAAACAGTTCTTTAGCATACATGTAATTTTTACCGTTTATTAAAGGTGAATGCAAATTTGCACAGCCGTAAGATGGATGTGCTCGTGTGTTTTGTTTTCTATTTATTTTATGTGTAATGTTTTGCACGCATGTAGATATGTGCACCGCATATGTGCCTGGCACCTGTGGAGGCCAGAAGAGGGTGTCAGATCCCCTGAGACTGGAGTTACAGACAGTTGTGAACTGTTGTGAAGGTGCTGGGACTTGAGTCTAAGTCCTTGGGAAGAGCAGCCAGGGCTCTTGACCACCGAGCCATCTCTCCAGTCCTGCATTTAACTTTTTTTTATTGTTGTTGTTTTGGGGGGGTTGAGACAGGTTTTCTCTGTGTGGCCCTGGCTGTCTTGAACCTTGCTCTGTAGACCAAGCAGGCCTTGAACTCACAGAGATCCACCTGCCTCTGCCTCCCACATTCTGGGATTAAAGGCATGTGCCTCAACACCTGCTTTTTGTTGTTGTTGTTTAATTTTGTTTTGTTTTATTTGTCTGTTTTGTTTTTAAGACAAGGTCTTACTTGTAGCCTAGTCTGGCCAGAACTCATTGTGTAGGTCAGAACTGCCTCAAACTTGGGCATTCCACTTACTTTGCCTTCCAAGTCCCAGGGTTACAGCCATGAGTCGTCTCCCTGCACCCCAGCATCAAACAGCAGTTTTGAGCCATACATTCTAATACAACCTAACCCAAAGATGTATTAGCTTGATACTGAGGAATGATGGAGGGGAAATACTGAAAGTCTTTGGGGAGCTACAGAGATGGCGCAGTCGTGTGTGTACTTGCTGCGCAAGCTTGAGGAGCTGAATCTGAACCCCTAACAGTCATATAACAAGCCAGACAAGGCTGCATGTGCCTGTAACCCCAGTGCTGGGGGGTGGAGGGGAGGGATACGTGGATCCCAGGAGCTGAGGTTCGGTGAGAGACCCTGTCTCAAAGCAGTAGATGGCAAGTGATAGCCAAGGACGCCAGGCATCCTCTAGTTCCCACCTGTGCACACGCCGGCACACTCACATGCATGGAGCACACATCCCCTTGTGTGTCATGATGAACCCATTATGTTTCTAGAATGAAAAATGTTCTGTGTACTGCAGGAGCGCTGTGCCACATGGCATGACAGCAAGGTGTGCGTGTGTGCTCAGAGCCAGGGCTGCCGTGAAACCACGTGGTGAGACATGGCCTAACACTGCCAGAAACACCTTGGATTCATGACAGATTTGATTTTGAATTAATTTTTGTCGCAATGCATTCAGAAGCCTTTTATTGTTGCCAAAATCTTTGCAACCCTCACATTCAGTTATGTAACTCTATGTGGGAGTGACAGCCTGTGAGGCTGTGCTGAGAGAAGCAACTCCTGCAGGTCGTCCTCTGCCCACCACACAAGTGTGTGAGCCTACGTGTACATACACAAGCACACACACACACACAGACATATACACACACAGAGACACACATACATACACAGACACACACACACAGAGACATATACACACACACAGAGAAACACATACATACACAGACACACAGAGACACACACACAGAAACACACACACAGACACACACACACAAACACACACATTTTACATTGCAAAAAAGTTAGACAGTGCTGGTGCACACCTTCAATCAATTCCAGCACTCAGGGGGCAGAGGCAGGCAGATCTCTTAGTTCAAGGCCAGCCTGGTCTACAGGACAGCTAGAACTACACGAAAACCCTGTTTTGAAACAAAAACAAAAACAAAAAAAATCAGGAAACAGGTGTCCTGTCAGGTTTGGAAGGGACTGGGCCTTAGGAAACTCTCTTACGTCTTTCAGGCTCAGTTGTTGGCTCAAGGTGGGGCTGAGCAGGTGCTCTGAATTGCACAGGGATGAGGAGTGGAAGCTAGGACAGGACTCCGAGGGTCAGGAATGCCTGGGGGGCATCCTGCTGATGGTAGGTCTGGTTGCCTGGCTGCAGCCTCAGGACCACTGTGGTGATGGGGAGAGTTCTGACTCTCCTGCTGACCTCACTCATCTCATTTCCCCCTTAAAGTGGGGGAGAAGAGCAGAACCCAGAAGTCATCCCCAGGCACTGGCGCTACCACATGCTAGGCCCCCTCCACCACATGTGGCTTGTAAGAATCCTTTGCCATGAGTCAGCCATTGCTAAGCTGATCTCAGAAGGAGCTCTTACCTCCCTGGGCCCAGTGTTCACAGCCAGGCACCCACAAACACAGAGACACGGTGACAATCTGACCAGGCCCCACCCTGAGTGATGTCCATGACAGTCAGACACAAACCTCTCTTCCTGCTCCTCCCCCTACTTCACATAGACAATGTCACCCAGAGGGGTCAGGGCAGGTCAAAGGAGGTAAGAGATGGGGGCCCAGGACCCAGCCAGGACTTCCTTAGAGGTGACATCCGAACTGATACATATTCTTTTTTTTTCAATTATGTATACAGTATTCTGTGTGTGTGTGTGTGTGTGTGTGTGTGTGTGT
>LOEQ01000188.1:149097-161635 GCA_001685075.1 Bramus lutescens | reverse complement strand
CCCCCTACATTGTCCCCAGGCACTGCCTGCTGCTGTCTGGAGACAATCAACGGCTCTGCTGTTCCTGGGTCTCAGTGTTTGAGGGTAGTCGCTGGTCTCCCTGGCTGTGGGAGGTTGCTGGGCAGATCCTGCTCAGGTGAGCTGGGAGGGGTGCCCGCCCTACTTGGAGATCAGAACAGGGACAATATTTGCCAAGGGCCTGAAGCCTGACAGGTGAACAGGGAGGAAAGGAACCTGGTGCCACAGGACAACTGGAAGCCTCCCCAGGGCCCGCTATGGTAGTATGGGTCTGAGATCTTGGTGCCGGGGATACGGTGGCCTGGAGGAGAGCCACTTCTTAAGTTTTCCCTTCCTTGTTTCTGTTGTATAACTTTGGTCAAGGCCTTCACCTCCCTGACTTCTGGCCCCTCCTTTGGAAAACACAGAGGCTGGGCTAGCTGTGCCCTCCCTGCTGAGGACTGAAGGCCTCACATCTGGAGCTTGGCCTGGTACTTTTCTGCACAACCCCGTCGAGCACCCTGTACTAGAACAGTGGTTTTTCAGAAGGTAGGCACAGAGCAAGGCTTCCATCCATGAATCCCCGACTTCCCAGCTGGAAGTCACCCTGATCCCCTCTGGCTCACACACCCACATCTATGCTTGAGTCCCTGGAATGACCCTGGGCTTCTCCAGCCCTGTTCTAAGCTTCCAGTCAGCACAAATCTCTAGCACAAATAGAACAACTGTCTTCATGTGTGCCTGAGGGCCCACACAGGTTCATCTGTCCATTCCCCTGTCCCAGTCAGTGTTATCCTTGCAGGATATGAGCAGAAGAGGCCCAAAGTAGAAGCATCTCTGACGTCCATCACAGACACTTACTTAGTCACTCAGCAAACAGTCAGACCTCGTCTAGGTCTAACTCTGGGAAAAAAGGGTCAAGTCTCAGATTTCCACCATATAACAATAATTTCTTGGTAGTGGCAATGGGGTGGGTTGAGACAGAGTCTCATGTCGTCCAGGCTACCCTTGCATTCTCTACGTGGCTGAGGATGACCCTGAACTCTTGATGGCCCCATCTCTAGCTCCTACCAGGTGGGACTATAGGCCTAGCTACCATGCCCAGCTAAAAAGTTATAAAATGTTTTTAAGGCTTCAGAGGATATGATAAATAATTTTCAAAGATATTTTTGTTTTTACGTATATATGTGTGTATGTGTGTGCGTGCGTGCGTGCGTGTATATATATATAAAGAGAGAGAGAGTCCAGAAGAGGGCGTCTGATCCCCTGTGCCCTGTGCCTGTAGTTATAGGCAGTTATGAGCCACCTATATGGGTCCTGGGAACCAAACTCTGGTTCTCTGTGAGGATGGCACACATTCTTAACCACTAAGCCATCTCTCCAGTCCCTATGGTAAATAATAAAATGGAAGCCAGGTGGTGGTGGCACATACCTTTATTCCCAGCAGTTGGGAAACAGGGGCAGGTGGATCTCTGTGAGTTCGAGGCCAGCCTGGTCTGCAGAGCGAGTTCCAGGATAGCTAGGGCTACACAGCGAAACCCTGTCTCGAAAACAAACAACAACAATAATCATAAAGCTGACCCCATGTTCTTGTCACGCTGTGTTGCCAGACATTAACCCTGTGCCCACATACTTTATTCTGTATTTAAGAGAGAAGTCTTGTTAGCGTCGCAAAGCCCTCGTGGAGCCTCCCTTCTGCCTTCCCTCTCCAGAGATAACTGCCAGCCGGAGTCATGGATTTATTATTTCCCATTTTTATCCTCCTGCTGAGTATAGGAAAATCAAAAACATCCAGTTTGGGGATGGGGAGCATTTTTTTTCCCCTGAGACAGGGTTTCTCTGTGTATCTTTGGCTGTCCTGGATCTCGCTCTGTAGACCAGGCTGGTCTTGAACCTGCAGAGGTTCACCTGCCTCTGCCTGCCAAGTGCTGGGATTTTAAAGGCATGCACTTTTTGTTTGTTTGTTTACTTTCTCTAAAGTTGGGGTTTGTGAGGTCCCACAGGCTGGTCTCTGTCACCCTGATACCTGCTTCATCACCCTGTGTAAAGACTCCATGTGTTTACTCACCTTGTTAGACATTGGGGTGGTTCCCTGTGTCCTGCTATTCAAACACAGACTATTCCTGTATGGCTGTCTTTTGCCTCTGTGGTGCCCCTCAAGGGTTACTGGTACACACTCAAGCACCACCTCCCTCCTCCCCTTCTTCCTCTTCCTCTGCCTCTCTTTGTTTCCTTCTGATAGGATCTCCTTGGGATGTGGTGAGGGGTAGGATGTTGGCAAAAATGAGAGGCAGGCTTTTGTCTCTGCCCTTGGTGGATGTGAGCCTCCTGATTCCTTGAGACCCAGCCGATGGATACTGACATAGGCAGAAACTGAGATTAGAGCCCAACCCTTGACTCTGTGGTCTCGGCCAAGTCAACTTTGCCTCTGTGGCTCTGTTTTCTCATCTGCAGTGTGATAACCCCACGTCACAAAGCCCTTTGAGGGTACAAACGAAGAATGTCATTGAATACTCATAGCACGATGCTTGCAGCTTCCTAGTTAATTCACACAGCAGAGATGAATGGGTTGGACACTGCTTGGTAGGCTGGGCTCTGAACACAAAGGAAGACAGGCCTGCCAGGCTCCATGAGAGGAAGGCCAGCCTGCTTTGGGTAGGGCCATTTATGACCGTGGAAAGGAAGTGGGTCTTCGCTCTCAGAGACATGAGAAGCCATGATGGATTTGAATTAACATGGTCAGATCTGTGCTTTCAAAAGGTTATCTGTGGCTGTTAAGACAGGGCTGGGTTTGAAGGGTGAGTGTTCCCAAAAGTCTGCCTTCAGAACGAGTTCCTGGGGGCTGGGTGGGTTACACTAGGCACCCTCTAAAATGCCCTCCTGAACCCCTTGACTGCCACAGGTCCTCCCTAGTGGTGGGAGCTGGAGGATGACTGGAAACAAGCTGTGGTCACTTCACCTTTGAGACTCAGGAACCTTTGGTGGTCACTCAAGGCAGGGGAGGGGAGGTTTGGGGCTTGCACTGCATAAAGACTCAAAACACAACCTCCTTCCTCTGCACTTAAATAGGGGCCCCTGGGGTTCCAGCCTCAGTGAACAGGAGCGGGTGTGGCTGGGAAGAATCTGCCAGTGGAGAAAGTATTTCCCTAAAAATGACAAACATTGGTTGATGGTTGATTTTCCTGCAAGAGCTGGAAATCCACATTACCTTTCAGGACCTAGAATCCTTTAAGTAAAATAGTGATTTTTTTTTTTTTACAGTCTCAGGGTGGCAGCACCCAGGGAACCTGGCCAAAGTCAACAGTCCTTTCTGAAGGGATGGGTCCTCATCCCAAGGTCCCTTTTGGAATTACTCAAATGTGAGTTACCAATAAAAGTACAAAACACACAAGGAAACAAGCCACTGTGAGTGACAGGCATCAGAAACAATAATTAGCAAAATTATTTTCTCTGAGGATCTAAAATGCTAAATTAATATATAATTAGTTGTGTTTATGATGTGTGAAGAAGTTGAAGCTGAATCGGAAACAATAAGCTGGGAACCAGTGGCTGTCTAAAATAACCGACCAGATTTGAAATAAGGATCTAGTGGAATCCCTGGAAATGAAAACCACAACCAACATGAAAAACCCAGCAAGCAACTAGCAAGTTCCACACCCAAAGAGGAACTAGCACAAGAATGCCCTGCAAAGGGAGCGGGGAGCTGTGTTAAGGGGATCCCTAAAGGAAGTGCTCAGCCTGTAACCCCAGTTCTTGGGAGACTGGGGCAGGAGGGCTGAGCTGAGTGTTTGAGGTCAGTTTGGACCGCTGCTTAGTCTCTTTCTTCTTTTAGGTTTACTTATTTTATCTAAACAAATGTCTTACCGACATGTATCAGTGTGTGCCACATGTGTGCCTAGAGCCTGCAGAAGTCAGAAGGGGGTCTCTTCCCCCTGGAAGTGAAGTTATGGATGGTCGTGAGCCATCATGCGGGTGCTGGGAATTGAAACATGGTCCTCCGCAAGAGCAACAAGTGCTCTGCACTGCTGAGCTACCTCTCCAGGCCCTATCTTAGTTTCTTTTCCTGTTGTTGTGATAAAAATAACTCTGATAAGAGCAGTTTAAGAAAGAAAGGGATTATTCTGGGTTTGCAGTTCCTGGGGGATGCTGTCTGTCATGCTGGAGAAAGTGTGGTAGCAGGAAGCTACATCACACCCACACTTAGGAAGCAAAGAATGTACAGGAAGCAGAGCTGGACTGTAGAGTCTGAAGGCCACCCCTAGAGCTGGACTGTAGAGCTTGAAGGTCACGGGATCTCGACCTGACATCTCGGACTTCCAGTGGGGATCTCGACGACTGTAGAGCCTGAAGGTCACCCCTAGAGCTGGACTGTAGAGTCTGAAGGCCACCCCTAATGGTCCACTTCCCTCAGGAAAACTCCATTTCCTAATGGATTCACAACCTCCCTAACCAGCACCACCAGCTGGGGACTGAGTGTTCATATAAGAACCCATAGGTGACATTTCAAATTCAAACTACCAGAGCTACATAGTAAGTCCCTGTCTTAAAAGACAAGGGCGGGCAAGATGACTCAGCAGGTAAAGAGGCTTGCTGCCAAGCCTGAGGATCTGAGTTCAATGCCTGTGACATACAGGGAAGGAGATGATCGTCTCCCGCAAGTTGTCAGGTGATCTCCACACATGGCATATCTCTCTATCAGCTTGGAAAGGGTCTTTATTATTTAAAATACAAGTACCCAAACCCACCACTGATAAATGGGTGCAGAACCTAAGAGAGAAGGGAGAAGGGTATCTTATGGAACATGAAATGTGGTATGAAAGGGGCAAGACTGGGTAAGGAGGTCACAGAAGCGGAGAGGGGAGCTTTCCTGGCAGACTTGGGTTACTGTGACAGCAGCTTGGCCCAGAGGCCGGCAGATAAAGACAAGTAGGTGAGCCCATGAAGCCCAGGGAGAGGGGTGGGTCAAAGATGGCTATCAGACTTCTGGCGTGAGAGACTGGGTGGAGGTGTGTTACTCATTACAGTGGCAAGGCTGAGAGGGAACAGGCTGGGGAGAAGGTGCAAGAGGCAAGCTTTGACTGCTTCTCAGTTTGCCTGGGAGGATCCACTTGCCAGGCCTCAGGGTAGGTGTGGGACTTGGCCTAAGTGGAGAACTTCTTTTCACTGGGGTGTGAAGATCAGGATTTTCTCCAGCAGTGTGGCAAGCTTCTATAAGAACCTCCTTCTAGTGTACACCCAGCACCCAGGCGGGTAGATCTCTGTGAGATCCAGGCTATCCTGATCTATAGAAAGGGTTCCAGGATAGCCAGGGGCTATATAGAGACACCCAGTCTCAAAAAACTAACACGACTTCTTTCATTCAAATCAGACTCCTGGAGAAGTGGCATTTTCATTTTTCTAAAGGGAAAGTTGAGACCCAGGAAAGTCCCAGCCTTGGACTTCATTCATTCATTCATTCCTCACTCACGAGTTTGTTAGGAGCCTGCTTTGTGCCAGATATGAAGGCTGGGGATACAGAAGGGATAGAAGCAAGATTCCTGCTTTTTAGAAGCTTGTATTTTAGTGGCGGAAGACAGACAATAATTCAAATATGTAGGTAGGATGCTAAGAGCTATAGGGGAACTTGAGGACCAGAAGAAAGCCAGATATGTAGGAGATAGCATCAGGAAGGTGACTTAAGTATGGAAGGCTCTGGAATGCTCATACAGAAGCATTGCCCTCCACGGCCCATTGTGACAGGGTATAGGCCTGATGTCGGTAAGAACCTGGGGAAAGAAATACTTCGAGAGGGACAAAGTGGAATCCGTGTTGGGTGGTGCCCTTCCGGGGGGGGCAGCAACACCCAATGGGTCAGAAGGGCCACAAGGACTCCCTTTACACTTGTGAAGGGTAAGAAGCATCCCTTCTTATGGCTTCCTTGCTCCCATCCTCAATCCCGTCCCCACCCTGCCATTGAGTCCCAGATGACACCCTTCCTTCTTCCACCATTGGGGACACTGGGAGGTCCCTGTGTTTCAGCACGGAGGAGGCTTAGTTGTCGGGTCAACCAAGCTGCTAAGGCTTTGTCCTGGTCAGGAGAGGCCAAAGACTCCATCAGTCGCATGTCTGTTTCTTCTCTCAGGTCTCCTGTGAGCAGCCTCCACGAGGCCCTGGACCAGTGCATGACTGCTCTGGACCTCTTCCTCACCAACCAGTTCTCAGAAGCACTCAGCTACCTCAAACCCAGGTGAGCTCAAGGGGTGGGTGTGCACACATGCAGTTGCCCATGTAGGGATGGACATGGATTGGGGGAACCCCGTGAATACTCTGACCCCTGAAAAGTTTTATCCAAATGGCCCAGGCACCCCTCTCCCACAGCGTGTGAGCACCCAGGTGGTTTTCACAGTCATTGAGGGCTGGTGATGTCCTAGCCCATTGAATCCACTGCAGGTGATTTCCTGTTCCCTTTTCCAGCCAGTCTGAACTGCTCCTTCCACCTTTAGGACGACTGTTCGCTGGGCCTTTGGGTAGTGACAAGAGCTGTGCTTTAAGGCATCTCTCCAGTGTTTGCTGTTGGCCTGTTTGTTTAGTTTTGAGACAGGGTCTCCGAGCCAACCTCTGACTTGAGATCCTCCTACCTCCACCTCCCAAGGGCTAGGATTCCCAGCATGCACCACCAGGCCTGGCAAACTATTTCTAAATAATATGCGCATGCAGGGTTTCTTTCCTAATCCCAAACCCCCACTTCTATTTGGTTTTTAAAACTGAGATATAATTCAGATACCATAAAATTCACTTTTAATAAAAAATTTGTGTGAGTGTGCATGTGTGAGTGTGCGTGCATGCGTGTGTGTGTGCATGCGTGCATGTGTGTGTGTGTGCGTGTAGGATAGAGGATAACTCTAGGGAGTCAGGTCTCTTGCTGCCACCTTGTGTGGCCCTGGGATTAAACTTGGGCTTTCAGGCCTGCATAAAGCTGAGCCATCTCATTATCTCAAATTCACCATTTTGTCCCTTTAAAACCTCATCTCTTAGTAGACACGAATGTAGTTTTCACTTGGTGTGGTGGTGCACATCTCTACTCCCAGTATTTGGGAGGCAGAGGCAGGTGGATCTCTGTGAGTTCGAGGCCTGGCCTGGTCTATATAGTGAGTTTCAGGACAGCCAGGGTAACACAAAAAGATCCTTTCTAAAAAGTAAAGAATTTAGCTTTCTTACCTGGATATGATGGTGCCCTTCACCCCAGAACTTGGAAGGCAGAGACAGAAAGTTCTTGAGTTCAAAGTCATCCTCTGTTAGAGAACAAATTCAAGGCCAGCTTGGGCTACATGATCCCAAAAAGCAAAAACAAAAGCAGAAGAATTTAACTTTCTTTTCTTTCTTTTTTCTTTTTTAGCCTACAGCACCCAGTATTCCCAGGTGGTCTCCCATCCAAGTACTAACCAGGCCTAACCCTGCTTAGCTTCTGAAGGAATTTAGCTTTCTTACCCACATGCCCCAAGTTGCTTCCCTCACCCCTTGACTGTATTACAATATTTAACCAATTACTAATTGATATTATTATACCTTCATAATCATTACATCTCTTATATCTTTGTCAGCACGCGCACACACACACACTGTGTGTGTGTGTGTGTGTGTGTGTGTGTGTGTGCACAAAACCAAACCCACAGCTCTCATCCTAAATGGAACAGGAGAGTTTATTCTGGCACCATTTTGAGTGACTGTGTCCTGGGAGCACAGATTGAGGTTACCCCAAATTCCCATGTTCCAGTATGGAGCAGTCTCATGAAAATTTTTATAGTTTTACAGAACAGATAAAATTGTAAATCAAGGCAAGTGTACAATACATTGGTGGGTACATCAGAGAGACAGAACAAGATGAAGGAGGGCTTGCTACAGTCTCAGGATGCTCTTACGGCAGTCTTAGCTTCTGGATTGGTGGGAGCTGGTAGTCCACTAAGGTCATAGGTTCCATGTTAGTTCCGACACAGGCGTGGGCCAGGAATGGCTGGAGCCCTAGATAAGGTAACTAACCTTTTGGATCCAAGACATTCCAGTCTCTCATTTCAGGAGTTTTCCTTCTTTATTATCGCTCACTGTCAGGATGATGAGTTGTATGTTTGATGAGTTGGGTGGCATTTCCTTGCTGGACTTGTTAGTGATCTTGGCTCCTCATCTCTTAATGTGCTGTCGTTTACACCCTCCACAGGATGACCCCATCACGAGTTCCCCCAGATATTCAAACATACCAAGTGAACTGCAAGCCAATCTACCATAGCTGTTGTGCTGGCTAGTTTTATGTCAACTTGACCCAAGCTAGGGTCATCTGTGAGAAGGGAGCCTCATTTGGGAAAAAGCCTCCAGAATATCAGGCTGTAGGCAAGCTTGTTGGGCATTTTCTTAATTAGACTGCTTTGATGTGGAAGAGCCTAGTCCATTGTGGGTGGTGCCATCCCTGGGCTGGTGGTCCTGGGTTCTATAAGAAAGCAGACTGAGTAAGCCAGTAAGCAACACCCCTCCATGTCCTCTGCATCAGCTCCTGCCCCCAGGATCCTGCCCTGGTTGAGTTCTGTCCTGACTTCCTTCCATGATGAAGAGTGATGTGGAAGTATAAGCCTAGCAAACCCTTTCCTCCCCAAGTCGCTTTGGTCATGGTGTTCATCACAGCAACAGTGACCCTAATCCTGGTTCCTCCTCCAGTGTGATCTGTGTGTCCCCTTCTCAGAGCTGTTTCAGGTCTTCCTGTCTGTCCAGGTTTCAGAGCAGTGGGCTGGGACAAAGGTCTCTTTCATTCTGTAGTTTTGTAATCGACTCTTTCTGTTCTAGGAAGTTCCCTTAATCTTCTGTTCCCTTTCCTTCAGCCAGGTGTTGGCCTTCCCAGGTGAGCCTTCTCTAAGCTTCGCCTTCCCCTCCCTTCTCCTTTATGTGTCTTTTCGAAGGTGTGCGTGTGTGCGCGCGTGTGTGTATGTGTGTGCATATGCGTGTGTGTGTGTGCACACACATGCGTGGGGGGGCACTGCACACATGTTGAGGTCAGAGCACAACTTTCAGGAGTCAGTTTCCTCCAATGTGTGGGTTCAGGGATTGAACTCAGGTCTTCAGGCTTTGGAGCAAGCGCCTTTACTCACTGAGCCATCTTGCTGAGCCCTTCTTGCTTTTCTGTCTTTTCCCTCAGAGTGCCATTCAGTTCTTCCCTTGGCTTTGTTTCCTCCATGATACCATGACTAATTTCCTAGTGCTCACTGTTTCTCTGCATATTCTTTTTGGTCCTTAACATCTATTTTTGTTTTCTTCTTCTTTTTTCACTCTTGTACATGTGTGTGATGTGCATGTGTCAGGGTTTGTATAAATGTGTGTGTGCAGGCATGTGGCCCAAGGCTGACGGTAGAATCATCCTTGATTTCTCTCCTACCTCATTGGTTGAGGCAGGGTCTTGGAATCAAGCCCACAGCCTGCTGATGTGGCTAGTCTTGCTACCCAACTTGCTCTGAGGGGTCCCCGATCTCCACATTCTTGGAGTAGAATCACAGGTGGGCCAACACGCCACCCAGCATTTATGTGGAGCTCTGGGGAACTTCCAGTTCCCATACTCAGACTGCAACTGCTTTAACTGCTGAGCTGTTTTTCCAGTCCCCCTTTATATTTTTACTTATATTTTATGCATATTGGTGTTTGCCTGCATATGTGTCTATGCATCATGTGTGTGCCTGGCGCCCAGGCAAAGAACCAGAAGAGATATTCAGATCCCCTGGAAGTGGAGTTTAAAAAAATTATGAACCTTCATGTGGGTGCTGGGAGTTGAACCTGGGTTCTTAGCAAGAGTGAATGCCTTTGACTGCTGAGTCATATATCCAGCCATCATCCCCTTTTATTGGAGACAAACTCTTACTATTTAGTCCAGGATGGCCTCAAATTTGAGATCCTCCTGCCTCAGGTTGCCCATTTCTGGGACTGGAGGTGTGTGCCACCACACTTGGAACCCAGGATGCCTGCCCCACTTCTAGGACAAGCTGTCTCCCTGTGCCAGTCTGGGGGGTCAGTAGCACGCTCCCTGTACCTCACCTTAGGGCAACCAAGGTTATCATATATCTCAGAGAAGTAAAGTCATACCCCACCCATAACAACCAAAGACTCTTTCCAGAAACTGTCAGATTACCTTCTTCAAAGCGGAGACAAAAGCCTCTCATCACCTTCCCTGAGAACCACGGCTCTAGAGTGGTGGTCACCAGTAACAGCCACAGGGCATGGTCCCATTTATAGCCACTGAAACTTCAGAGAAGGCTGGATCCACAGCCATTCATGATTCCATGCTGACCACGGTACTGCTTGGCCATTCTGCCCCTAGTGAGGTGGGTAGCACCTTTCTGTGCTCCTTGGGCTTAACAGGGTTTGCCACAGTCCCTTCCTTCCTCTGCATCTGCTTTCTGTATGCCACATCTCTGAATAAGACTGTCCTGCTGGTTTATGATTCTCAGCACTGTCTCCGGGCACTGTCTGGAACATGGAAGCAACTCCAATAATTTTTCCTGTTGAATAAATGACCATGGCTTGTCAGTGACAGAGCTTGGATGCAAATCCAGGCCCACCCTGTTCTGCAGGCTGCATTCTGACTGCTGGGCTCTCCCAGGTCTCATGCAGGGTGGCATGGTCACCTTGCTTGAAAGGGCCTCATGTGGCTTCCTCCCAGAGAGGAGGGAGGCCATGGAAAAGGGCATGCACAGAAAGATGAATGAGTTCCCGTACAGGAAGTTCAGGCTATGCCCATGTGATATCTTGGAGTTTCTCTGAGATAGAGGTGAGGTCACTTGCTAAGCATGATGGGCCAGGTAGTTCTGGGGAGATGGCAAGGAGAGGAAATTGGTCTCTGAGAAGGATGAGGGTCTCAGCGGAGGCTGACTCCAGCTCAGAAGTCACCTGTCTGCAGGGCAGTTCCTTGCAACCTTGCTCAGTGGCAGCTTGGGGGAATGGGCAGTTATGTGGCCCTGGCCTAGGGTTCCTAACTGGGTGCAGCAGAAGGTCTGAGGGCTCTGGATGGGGACCCCAGATGTTGAGGCTGAGGCGGGGAAGGAGGGCTGGCAAGGATTTGACAAGGCCTCAGTCTTGATTGCTAGTGGAGAAAGAGGGGGGCCACCCTCTGCACTCTCCCCCATCATGACAGCTGGTTTGGGCCCTAGGAGGTGGCACTCCAGGGGGCATCTTTTCACAGAGCTGAGTTCAGCTCAGGGGTCCAAGTGCCACACATAGAAACAAGAGGTTGTGAGGCATACAGAAAACTCTGGGTTTCTGAACTTGGGGATCACCATATACAGGAAACTCTGGGTATCTGAACTTGAGGGTCACCATATCTCTGTATCCCATTTCCCAATCCAGGTTGGACTATTCCAGGTGGTGGGCTGGTGAGGGCCAGGATTCCTTGCCACAGGTACAAGTTGGGGCCTTGGGTCTCAGACTAGAAATTCCACTTTGTCTGCCAGCTGCCTGGGCAGGGCTTCTTCCTTCCGGGCCCAGCAGGTGTGGCTGGGTGGGTAGGGCTGAGTCCTGGGACTCAGGATGCGAAGAGGGAAAGACAAGCAGGGAGGGAGAGATCTTGGGAAAGAAGACTGGGAAGCTGGGAGTGTTCTGAGAGATGCTGGTGATCCTGCTAGGGAAGATGCTCAAGGAAGTGACTCTGGACACTGGTGGGAAGAGGGACTCACATCTACAGAGCAGGGGTGGTGTGGCCTGAGAGCTGAAAAACAATTTCAGTCACTCAAGAAGCTCCAGAACAGAAAGATCATTGTATTCATTTTTCTCTTTCTTTCCTTTGTTTCTTCTCTTCCTTCCTCCCCGACTATTTTGTGTGTGTGTGTGTGTGTGATCTCTGGCTGGCCTGGAACTTGCCGTTTAGACCAGGATAGCCTCAAATTTACAGAGATCCTCCTGTCTCTGCCTCCCTAGTGCTGGGATTAAAGGTGTGCTCCACCATGCCCGGCCGTATTTGTTTTTCTACAGAGGGGAATCCTGAGACTCAGAGAGGCCAAGAGACCTACCAGAGTCATGCAGCAGGTGACTGTCACAGCCAAGATTCCAGCCTGTGTCTGAGGGACTCTAAAGTCCAGATTCAGCACCCCCACCCCCAGCAACAGGCGGCCAGATCCTTTCCACTGGCCACTATTCCTACACAGAGTAGTCATGGCTGGAAGGTGCTTGGAACCGGCAAGACTGGGAGAAATCCAGTCTTCTGTTCCTTTGGTCCTCAAGAATTCTGACCTATAGCAGGTAGATAATGGTGCATGCCTCTAATCCCAGCACTTGGGAAGCAGAGGAGCCTCAAAACAAAACAAAAAACAAAAACCTAACCTCTGAGGGTTACCCAGAAGGAAAAGAGTAATGTCCACAGGCTTTGCTAGTTTAATTAGAAAGGAAGCTGGCTAAAGTCACATGATCTAACAACAAAACCCTTTATGAAACCTCGCCATCTCTCTCTCCTCTGACGTTTCCGGTACTGAGGAGTTTAGAAAATAATTGACCAAGGCACTTGGGGGAAAGGACCCAAACTGTGCAGGCTTCTGCGGTGGCA
>LOEQ01000188.1:117926-128024 GCA_001685075.1 Bramus lutescens | reverse complement strand
GGCAGCTGGTCGTGGGTGAGGCTCCAGCCGAGGCATGCCCAGCTGTGTGCATTTTATTCTATCCTTGAAACAGCTGAGGCCCTATCTCAGGAGGCTGGAGCTAATTAAGGGTTCGAGCTGTTTGTGCAGGTCCCTCCCTTTCCCCGGGTGTTGGTCTTGCCTGTGAAACTGGGATTAGACTTTTGTGGACCCTCCCAGGAAGGCCTGGGCGTTGAGGGGAGACAAGTAGGGCTGGCCTGAGGGATATCTAGGCACATTTTCACACTGCCAGCTCTGGAGCCTTTGCAAGCAACCAGGTCATGCAGGGACTGTGAAATGAGACCATAACCATAGGCTGGCTCACACCTTGAAATGCTTTTTAGAGTTAAGCTCTCTCATCACAGTGTGGAAACTGAGACCTAGGTAGGCCAAGTTGAGGCTGGAGACCTGCTCCGTCCTCCCTGTACTCCTGCTCCTGTTGTTGCTGGAGAACTGAACATGTCTGCTGAGCCAAACCCTTAGCCTTTCTTTCCCTGTTTCCTTTTCAGGGCTGTGCCAGGCTTGAAACTCAAGATTGCTGGGAAATCTCTACCCACAGAGAAGTTTGCCATCCGGAAGTCCAGACGCTACCTCTCTCCCAATCCCATCTCGTTGCCGATCCCTGCTCTGGTGAGTAGGAAGACAACCCCCGGGGCAGGTGGACGAATGGACTGGAGAGGGTTTCGGTTTCACAAGTCACCCGGGTGGGGAGACAGGTCAGCAGGCTGTAGATGCCTCAAGGCAGGAAGAACCCTCTCCCAGATACAACATTCCAGACCCAAGCAGAGGGATCAGATCACCTGGCTGTCTTGTTCCTAGAATGATGGTTCTGCTGTGACAGGATTCTATAATCACTATTTACTGTAGCCTTCATTAGATCAACCTTTTCTGAGGCGAGGGTGGGGTTTCAGCTAAGGTTGTTTGACTCTAAAGAAAGCCTGCATGGCAGGGCGTGTAAGGCCTAAAGCAGGTCAGTAGAGAGATGGGTGAACTTGTCTGGCCCACACAGGTGGAGCCTCAAGATTAGAACTCAGCTATGAAGCTCTGAGCCCAAATCCAGGGCCACTGTTAGGCTAATTCCACACATAGTTCGAGCCGGCATCAGATAAGCTGAGTCCAGAAGAGTAGGGAGCCCTGCTCTGCTTGCTGGACAAACTGTAGACCCAGCTCCCCTGGGCAATGGTGTATAAGCTTAGGGGCCTTCTACTGTGAAAAAGCGTCTCCATTGGCACCTGGCCCAGCTCCTGCAGGTGTGAAAATCTACTGGTGACTTGTGTAAATGCTTCCTAAGCTGACCTTTTCCTACTGTTCTATTTAGAACATGTAAGTTTATCCTCTACAGACTGAGTACGGTAGCACACACTGTAATCCCAGCACTTGGAAGGTGGAGGCTGGAGGGTAGGCAACCTACATAGTGAATTTGAAGCCAGCCTGGGATACATGAGACCGTCTCAAAATATTAGTTTAAAATGTACAATAAAGTTATTACTATTGAATGAGGAAGAGGGTGTTATGGGAAGGGCAGATGTGACTTAACCCGCAATTTAAATGCTACTTATGTAGAAAGTGATCCATGATTAAGTACACTGGGAGGGATAAGCCCAAACCAGGATATATACTGCTATCTCCTAGAGCCTTTAGTTATCTTGAGACCAGACAACTTAAAGAACATTGATCTAAATGTGCACTGTAACAAGAATCTGTGTAATAATTTTATATAAATGCATTCATATCCATTACCTGGCTTGATGATTTAGGAAATGTGACTAAGCTAACAGGAAACTCAGATGTTTTCAATGCCAGTCAGGGTGGTTTCTAATTTCCATGGAGAGGCTGCCATCCTTGAGCCAACTCCTGCTAGGGAGAGGTGACAGACTTAGGCTCCACTGTCTTGAGCCCACTCCTGCTAGGGAGAGGTGACAGACTTAGGCTCCACTGTCTTGAGCTCACTCCTGCTAGGGAGAGGTGAGTCTTAGGCTCCACTGTCTTGAGCTTAATAGTTTTCCTCCAGTATGGAGGTCTTGCCTGCTGGAGCAGAGGGGGCTTCCCAGACAGTTTTGGGCATGGCCCAGGCTTCAGGAAGGGATGCATTTGGATAGAGAGGGCATGATAGCATCCATAGTGGCTACNGAGGCAGCTGAAACCTATTGGCAGTCGGGCCACCCGAAATCCTCATGGAATACATGAGCTCTCAGTAACAAATCTCTGGTGAGGCTGCCTTCACAATGCCCTCAGCCTTACAGCTCAATAGGCTTGGACTCTGGAAGATCAGGGATCCAAGGCCTCAGACCTTGTGAGCTGAGCTGCCTGTTTGACAGATGGGAAAACTGACGCCCTGCCAAGGCAAAGACCCAGGACTGACTTGCCCCACTCCCACTCTCAGGAAATGATGTACATCTGGAACGGCTACGCTGTGATTGGGAAGCAGCCGAAACTCACTGACGAGATGCTCGAAGTCATCACCAAGGCTGAAGAGATGCTGGCAATGGGCCCAGGTGATTACCGTCAGGCTCTTGAACCTGCCAGGCTATGTCAGGTCTTGAAGTTTCCTCTGCCAAAAATGTCCTTTCTTGTTCCTCTATCCCAGTAACCAATCTTTTAGAAGAACAGTGTCAGCTCCTCTAAGCAAGTGTCCCTTGTCTCCTTGTCCAGGCCTTCTCTTGAGATTCCTCCAGTCACTCCTAGCTCTCTAGAGCCATTATCTCAGTATCTGCTTTTCTTCTCAGATGTGAGTCCCCTGAGGACTGACATCACC
This sequence comes from Bramus lutescens, assembly GCA_001685075.1. Classification (NCBI taxonomy): domain Eukaryota; kingdom Metazoa; phylum Chordata; class Mammalia; order Rodentia; family Cricetidae; genus Bramus; species Bramus lutescens. The sequence continues at coordinate 125,251 of LOEQ01000188.1, read as the reverse complement.
TGTGTCCTGGGTGCCACAGAGGGGCTCCCTGAGTAACTGTTGCAGAAGTGAGCAAGCCTGCCTTCTTCCCCCACACCCCTGTTCTCAGAGAATGAGTACTCAACAGATGATGACTGCTTGGTCAAACTGCTGAAAGGCCTGTGCCTGAAATACCTGGGCCGCATCCAGGAGGCAGAGGAAAATTTCAGGAGCATCTCTGCCAGGTAAGTGCTTCTGGCTGCTCCATCCCCCACCACACTCCGGTGGCTGTCTCCAGCCTACTCATCCACCACACATGTGCTGAAGTCTACTCTCTCTCAGGGTGAGATACCTGGAGGCTTATAAGGCTGACGTTTAATTTGGATGTTTATTGTGCACACTTTTAATCCCAGCCCTTGGAGTTTGAGACCAAAACATAAATTTGGAAGTTTAGCAGGTAGAAAGAAAAAAAAAATCAAAGGAGAAAGGTTTAAGCGGAGTGTGTCTGGAGACAGGGCACACAGTGAGGACCTTCCCTGCCTGGTGAGAACTATGAGGAAGGCTACCCCACAGATGGAGTCAGGAAAGGATACGGCAAGGAGTTTGTCTCCAGGGCAGTATGGAGCATGGGTCAGAGGGTGCCAGATAGGGAACAGGCTTCCCAGTTTAAATGTCATCAACCTGGAGAAAGCATTGAAACAGGGAGGTGATCTGAGGCCATGACAGGACCCACAGCGTGAGGATGCGGCTTTTCTAAGAATATGAAGTTCCAAGAAGGCAGTGAAGAGGACCTGAAGGATGTCTGCTTCCCTTCTGCAGTGAAAAGAAGATTAAATATGACCACTACTTGATTCCAAATGCCCTACTGGAGTTGGCCCTGCTGTTCATGGAGCAAGGCAGAAACGAAGAGGCCATCAAACTCCTTGATTCTGCCAAGTAAGGCTTGGTCAACCCCCATATTGTCTGTGTTCCCTCAGAACTGAGGTGTCCAGAAACTGGCAGAAGTCCAGGCAGCAGTGAGGCTACAAAGCTGGTATAAAGACCCAAGTCTCCTGATTTCAAGGACCAATGGGCCAGAGGGCATGACAGTAGTGGTAGATGACACCACTAGGGCTCAGCTCTTCATCTCAAATCCCTTCAATGTCCTAAAAGCTCAGTTTTCAGATTATGTATGGATGAGGGTGGTAATGGTGGTGGTGTCTCACTTAATTTCCCAGAACGGCCAAGCTTCTTGTGTCTGATCCTTTGCTCCCCTTTAGACAAAACTACAAGAACTACTCCATGGAGTCAAGGACACATTTTCGAATCCAGGCAGCCACACTCCAGGCCAGGTCTTCCCTAGATGGCAACAGTTCCACAGTATCATCAGTGTCCTTGTAGCTTTGTGCTCCTGGGCTGGAAGACGAACACACAGCTAGGTGGACAGAGCTCCTGGAAACATTTCAAAAGATTCCCCTCCTGCTGCCTTTCCATGGGGTCCACCTGGTGCTCCAGTGGAATGGCACAGAGTATTTTACCTGTATGGCCAAGGCCTTTGCCAAGGGCAGAGCAGGTGGAGCCCTCTCTACACACATACGGGTACTTGTTTTACACTGTGATGTTTAAGAGAATGTACGAACAGTTTATATTTATTTAGAATATACTAATGGGATTATAGTTGGCGTTAAAGAAAAAAAACTAAACCAAAAAATTGCCTGTAATCTGTTTTCACTCAAAGTGGAAGTAAATCTCTACATGCTGCCAAGGCCAAACAGCTTTTCAAATCTCAGCGATGTCTCAGTTGTCTCAGACCTTTTTTTGTAGCATAGGGGGAGTTCCTAGCATCTGAGCTTTTGGCTTCAAAGTTCTAATACCAAATTCCAGGACAGCCAGAACTGTCTATTAAAAAAATAAACCAAATTAAGTTGCTAGCATTTAAAAATGAATTTTCATATTTGGATTTTGTCTTCTAATTGAAAAAATGAAAGACGGGAGAATCAGTTCAGTCATCCTTGGAGGCTCTGAAGCCAGAATGAGATACATTAGACCCTGTTCTGAAAAGTGATTCAGGATGAAGCCTTGGGAGTCTAATAAGGAAAAGGCCAAACAAAATCCTTTATTCACGATCCCTTTTCATACTTAGTGCTGCCTTTTTCCAGAACTACACAAAAGGATCTTTCCAGACAACAAGTCCTTTACAAATCTGTTCTTTTCTAAAGCATAGATGCTGAAACCAACCTGGCAGCGTTGAGGGGGTGGTGATTAGAGCAGCTGCTGAGTGTGAGCCCTTGAGACTACCAGTATACCAAAGTAACCCCAACACATGACACTACCACGCTTTGTAAAACAGCAGCTTACCAAACTGAGTTTCAAGTGCTTTTGTTTCCATTTTAAAAGGTCAGGATGACTTACTTGCAACACCCAGAGATGCTGCTGCTGTGTTCCTGCTGGGCTTCATTAACTAGCCCACATTTACCTCAGCTGCCCTGGCTGCAGTATGGCTAATGAGTTTAATGGAAAGCCTCTTGTATCCACCTGTAGCTTTCTGCGCTCTTCTGTGAAAAAGAACACCGGATTTCTAAATCCTGTCCTCAAGTAGGGGAGTTTGAAGGTGGAATCCTATCCTAGGCTGCTCCATGTTCTGAGTCTTTCTGGGTCACATCTTCTCTAGAGCAGACATTCATAGCACCTCTGCCTGGGAGATGACTGTGACAGGTGGTTAGTCCAGAGGGCAAGTGATCCAAATGCTGTGCCCCATATGAACAGTTGCCAGGGAAGCACAGGACCTTAACGGTCCCTTGGCAATGCTGTCTAGCTCAGATGCTCACCTGGTCTGCAGGGTGGTTGGCAGTAGGCTGGTCCCTATCAGCTCTCCCATACCTTGGCAGGGTTCCATATCATCTCTCGAGTCAGAGTGCGAGTGTTTCCAATACAGCTATCACCATCCACAGCAAAAAGCCACAACCTGATACCAAAGCGAGGCCCCTAAAAGGCTTGGCTCAGGCCCAGGTGGGAGATTCCCAGCAAGAACTATCAACATAAGAGCCCTTCAAAAAGTCTCAGCACGCTGGGACCACTTAACAAATGAACCTATAAATCCACTTCTCTTATAATTATTGAGGTTCTTTAATTCTCTAATTCTCCTTTTTGGGGGAGGTGTTTGAGACAGGGTTTCTCTGTGTAGCCCAGGCTGTCCCCGGAACTTAGTGATTCACCTGCATCTGCCTCCCAAGTCCTAGGAATAAAGGCATGCACCACCATTGCCTAGCAACAATCTCACCTTTTATTTCAAATATACAGCTTTTCAAAGTTCCTCTTCAACAACAATTTCCTAATGTCCTTATAACAATCAGTTAATTGAGAAGAGTGGATTCTGATCCAAGTTGTAAATGGGAACATATCAATCCTGCTGTCAGCTACAGCTTTCCAAGGATGCAAGGTGCCATTCTGCTGGGGCTAGTACAACTTCTCTAGAATAAGGTGAACAGTAAATACGGACCAACAGTGTACACCCACAACCAACCTCATTTGGGAACTTAATTTATTCCTAAATGAGCAACTATAATTGTTTCCAGTGCATACGCCAGTTAAGAGACACAGAACTCTTTAGAGGCCTACAGTCACTAAGTTGATAAGCAGACATCCAGTCAGAGGCATCACAGTTACCACCTTGCAAACAACTGGGAAGGGCTGTTTTCCTTCACAGCAAGAAACACTTTACAATATTGGCCATCCAACTAGACATGGTGACACATACCTGTAATCCCAGTACTTGACTGGAGGTAGCAGGAAGATTAAGAATCATGCTGGGAGATAGTGGCACATGCCTTTAATCCTAGCACTCGGGTGGCAGAAGCAGGTGAATCTCTTGAGTTCAAGACCAGCCTGGTCTACAGAGAAACCCTGCCTCAAATAAATAAATAAATAAAATAAAGAACATGTGCTACACTGCTACATACTGAGTTCAACTCAATCATTGAAACGGGGGGGGGGTCAAGTCAGTTTTTGTTTAGCTGGGTGGTAATGGTAATTCCAGCACTCAGGAAGCAGGGGCAGGTGGATCGAGTTCCAGGACAGGCCCCAGTGCTACAAAGAACCCTGTCTTGAATCCCTGCCCACCAAAAGAAAACCTTTATTCTACAGACAATAATAGCTAGTAAGTGCTCACTATCTGCTAGTTGCAATCCTTATAAGTAGACTATGAGGTAGGGACTGATTGCTTTCAAGATGAGAAAACTTAAAATAGGTTAAATAACTTGCCTAGGATTATAGAGCCATCATGCAGCTGTCACAAAGATTTGAAGCCAGGCGGCTGAATTCTAAAGCCTACTTTGCTAAACTGTTGGCCGACGCACACTGAACCCTGGGGCAATTAAAGATGGAAGCAGTACTGGATAACTAATTCCACCTTTGGAAATCTTTGTTAACACATGTAGAATGTATGGCATGGATGACACCATGAGACACCAACAAAGCAAAAAAACAAAAACAAAAAAACCCCCAAAACCAAACCAACAACAACAACAAAAAACCCAAAGCCAAAAAGAACCATCCAAATAGCTGGGATTGAAGAAGGCTTAATGGGTAAAGTTGCTTGCTGACAAATATGAAGACCTGAATTCAGATCCTTAGCATCCATGTAAAAAAAATAACAAAAACAAACTAGACACACAAGTACACATCTGTAATTGAGCACCATGGAGGCAAGGGAGGTGGATCCTTGGAGCTCACAAAAAAGATTGACCTATAAATTACACACAGGTTCATGAAAATCATTGAGGCATGATGGAGGAAACTGACCCCATCTGGGCAGATAAATTCAGACTCACCTGTACAGTTGAGAGGGCAAGGCTACAACATATGCTAGAGACGGTTTACAGTAGGAAATAGGAACAGTAAGGGATGTATATATTGCTAGACAGTCAAACCTTAAAAGAATTTTTAGGGCTAGGGAGATGGTGCAGAGGTTTAAGAGCACTTCCTGCTTTTCCAGAGTTTAGTTTCCAGCAGCCATGTTAGGTGGCCCACTACCATCTTCAGGTCCATCCAGCTCCAGGGCTATCTGATGGTTCTACCAGCAACTGTACTCTCATGTGCACGTGCGCGCGCGCGCGCACACACACACACACAGATTAATAAAATTTTGATGTCATTTTTATTGTGTGCTTGTGTTGGCTTGCATGAGTACATGTAGGAGGCCATAAGAAGACATTAGATACCGTGGAGCTGGAGTTATAGAAACAGTGAGCTGACTGAAGTGGATGCTGGAAATTTAATTTGGGGCCTCTGTAAGTATATATATGCTAAATAAACAGCTGCTCGCGTTCTCTCTAGGTCCCAATTATAATTGTTTTTTAGTTGGGTATGGTAGCCTCCTGCCTATAATTCTGGCATTTGGGGGGCCAAAGTAGGATATAGCTCAGGAGTACAAGGCAATCCTGGGCTAAAGAATAAGACTGACTCAAAAGCTAACCGGCGTTTTTTGCTCCTTCTGAGACAGTATCTCACTACATAGCCTTGGCTGACCTCAAACTCAGAGGCTGACTGCTGTGCACCACTAGGCCCAGACTCAACCAGTGTGAAACTACCAGGCTGCTACCTGCTCACTGGGCACCCGTTTTCGTTGTTAAAACAAACACTAGGCATGCTTGCTTAAGCAAACACATTAACACCTACCACATCAAATGATCCACGGGTCAGAATCCATTAAAGGAAAAAAAAGTCCTTGAGCTGACAAGATAGTTCAGTGTTCAGTTTGACACGCAGGCCTGGCCACCTGAGTTTGATACTTGGCATCCACAAGTGAAGAGAACTGATTCCCAAAGTTATCCTCTGCTCTCCACATGCCTTCCAAGTGCTTCCTAATGTTACCAATGATCAAAATTATGTAAATAAGCCACACAGCACAGTTCCCTAAGAGAAGACCATTAAGGCTACTACAATTTTTGGCTTTTTCTGTATTGAGCATTCTCAAGTGGCTTTTTTACATGACAGGTGCATGGCACTCCAGGGCTCCTGTCCTAAACAGTTTATGACAAGTGGCACAAAGGGTGTCTTCTAACTCCAGTACACAAAATACAGGGAGGGACAAAATTTGGCCTGGCTCAATGTCTATCACTCAGGCAAGAAATTCAAAGTATAAGTCTCTGACCACTATTGGCACCATCTGTGAACTTAAGGAAATTCAGACCTAGTAATTGTACGCTTATGGCCCAGAAAGTCTTCCAGGTGAATCTGATGCACACTCAAGTTCCTGAGGCCCTGGCTAAGAAACCGGGCTCATGAGAAAACTGTAAATTCAAGAGATTCGCTGCTGTTCCTTCTTGCCACCTCCTAATCCTTGTTAGCTGTTGGCTGGCCTAGTACTGCCTTTGGCTTCCAAGTGCCACCGTGTCCGGCTTCAAATTCTTTATGAAACCTCCATCCCTATCAGAAATGCTCAGATTCCTTAAAGTTCTTACAAAAGAAGTGTCATTCTGATAAGGAAGAGATAAAAACACAAAGAATTGGTCAACGTGGAGAGCTGGCTCAGTGGTTAAAAATACTGACTGCCGGGAGTAGTGGTGGCAGCCTTTAATCCCAGCACATGGGAGGCAGAGGCAGGCGGATCTCTGTGAGGATCTCTGACCTGACCCTCTGCCTTTACCTCCCAATTACTGAGGTCACAAACATGTACTACTGTACCAAACATTTAGGCCTCTGAAAAGCAGTGACAATTCTTTCAGGACTTTTGATACTGCTCTAGTAAATATCATGTGGGTCCATCAGTGACTGGTACAATGCAATTTGTATTTTAAACATAAAATTAGTATCTAAGAGTCTTGAGATATACAGAACAGGGATCACATATTGATTTTTTTTTTGCTGTCTCTTTCCTCCAACCCATAAGAGTAGATAATTAAATTCAAGTAAGTAAATTTAATATTACTTCAGAGTTATTAGGTAAAAAGCATAAATTTCAAAACTAAAGGTTAATTGAGTATCATTTTAGTTAAGATACATCTGCATTCAGGTGCAAGCAGATGACTAAGAAATGATTGTTTCTGCTATAAATGGTAGCTGATACCCCAAATCCTGGTGCTGAGGAAGCCAAGACAGGAGGATTGCTACAAACCTATCTGGACTATAGTGCATACTGCACCACTAGGACAGACTGTACCCATTGCTTTTCTTCCCTAGGTAACTAGACTATTTTTTGTTGTGGTTGGTCCTGGGGTTGAACTCAGGGCCTCTAGTGAGGTAGGGAGGTGTTCTGCCCATCTATGAAAATCACCTTCTTTCCTCGTTACCACTTTCAGTCAAAACCACAGGTGTAGTGTTAGGGGAGCGGGCCTGTTTTTCATCCGGCCCAGCTCCCACACGGCTAGCTTATACCCCGAAATAACAAC
>LOEQ01000188.1:99845-116917 GCA_001685075.1 Bramus lutescens | reverse complement strand
GATCTGGTGCCCTCTTCTGGCCTGCAAGCAAACATCCAGACAGAATGCTGTATATATAATAAATAAATCTTTAAAAAAAAGATTAGATATTCTGGGAAACATGTAACTAGTCTGAACTTTAGGCCCTTCATGGCTATATTATAAAGTTTAACCATTTAGTAGGTTCCAAAATTGATGGTTCTTAACAAGGAATGTGCAGAATGAAGAAGAGAGGAAGGGCCCAAGAGCACTCAGTTCTAGAAGCACTGGCACCAGAGGAGGAAGTTTTGTTTTTTTCAACCCAAGACTGCAACATGAAAGACAACTGGGAAAAGTTCATTTACTAACTCTGAGAAGCTAGGAAAAAAGTCTGACTATAATACTTGATGACACAAATGTGTATAATTAGAAAATAAGGATTAAAAAAGAATGATCACTGAAAATATAGCACAACTTCAGCTGTTTCCTCCAAATTTACTTTATAATTGGGTGATATAAATTAATAAACAGAAATTAAGCAAGACATATGTAACAATTTAACAGAACCTGATAATCTAATTTCAGTATTTTCCAAGTTCATTTTTAAGTCTTTCCATCATGGGGTTTGTCGGGAAATTAAGCAACATATGAATGCTTCAGCTGGATGTCAATTGACTACTTATGACATAATTTCTTCTATAATGCAATTATGAAGAACCTTCAAGAAACTTTTCAATGTAAAAAAGTGTTAGTCAAATACTCAACACAATATAAAAGAATCATTTCTGATTTGTTAGGGGAGAGCACTGTTGCTCATCATTTTTAACTATGATATCACTGAGTCGAAGGAACAAATCACCTTGAGAACAGAAGGAGAAATAAACACATGCTAAATGGATAAACATTACAACTTTACTAGACCATCTCTACCTCTAACATTTCAGAAGTTTAGAGACTTAGAGTATTCTTACATTAATTGCAAGAAAAAGGAAAGAAGTTCCTTTGAGATCACAACTATGAAGTCATATGGTTATACAAATCCTGCTGCATTGGTGTGCGAAACATGAAACACATTTACTTTTCTTGTCAGTCAACTAGCAAGACTTAACAGACACCTTTCTAAGAAACAGACTGGATGTGTTTCTGTAACTTCAATAACCTCGGCACTACAGTAACAAGAGATGCAATATCCTTTTGCTATGGTTCCAGACAGCACGGAAAGAGGTCACAGGAAAGAGAATCAAAACTGTTAAGAGTTGAAACACTACTTGTTAAGTTTCACCATGGTGCCACCTTCATTTTTACATAAGCATGGTGGCATAGTTCAAAGCTCAATAAATCAGAAATATTAATATTTAAATTTCAACTTGAATTTCAATTATTACCATATTAACGACCAAAACAGTAAGATAAGACACACAAGGAAGGGGATATCAAATCCACTTTGCTTGCATTGGTTTCCTGACACATCAGTTCATTTTTAATAGAAAAGGGATAGTGCATCTCAGTTTGCTTACAAGCTAGGAGATCACTTTGAATTCTGCATTTCCTAACTGCAAACAGAATATAGCACTTACAACAGGTTATAAATAAACTGGTTTTCAAGCATAGAGCCAGCCCCAACGATAATAATACACTATTTAAAAAGACCTAAGGCAATGAATTCCATTTCCAATGGAAAAAAAACTGTGCAAACAAGCTTAAAACTACTTTTTTTTGTGCCAGTGTTATAAAATGTAGCTTTTAATAAAACCTTGACCCAAATGCCAGTAACTCTTCAGAAAAGAATTTGGGTGGAAGGGAGAATAAACTTATCTCATTTAGGAAAAATAACTATCTTTTTCCTAATCTTCAACACACACAATTTAAACATGTACAATTGCTGTTACACTTCACACAATTCCTATGTAGTGGAGCAAGAACAAGGTCTAATAACAATTATAAACACTGGGTCAAGGCTTTACATAAAAATACGATCCATCCTACTTTCCCCCGTAAATTTCTAAAATATCACATACTTTCCTCAACATCTGCAGCCATCCAGGAATTTTTAGGAAACTTTTGTGCATGATCTTAATTCCTAATCCCTGGCTCTTTGGGCTCAGTGACAAAAGATCAAAACCACCAAAAGTGATGGTTCACTTGAAGTCAGACGAGAGACCCTGGCTCAATTAGTCTCATAGGATGAAAGCAGTGCTGCATCAACTGGCTCCATGCAGGAGGGGCACGTGAAGGATCTCATCAACCAGTCATCTATACAGTCCAGGTGATAGATGTGCATGCACGGCAGAAATCGAATTGGGTCCCCATAAACAAAGTCCATCATACAGATCACACATCTGTGGGGACAAGGAAGAAATTAGAAATTTTCATTAAGTAGCCTATTCCAGAATATTCTTTACAATGACAGGGTTAACCCAAATGCACACACATATATACAAGCAAAATACAAACCAAAATATAAATAAATCTTTAAAATATTTTTAAAGCTACCCTGTTAACTCATTAACGAAGCATGCAAACTGAAATTTTCCTAACATGCACTGATCCATCAATATTATTTTGATCTCTTGTTAATTCCTAAGCCTTGAGAGCAACTAACTGAGCAAAGAGAAACAGACTACATTAAGGGTCAAACTCATTTTGTGCCTGAAAACAGTTACATTACGGGACACATCTATTATGATGCTTTAGGTAGGAATTCAAATCAACTGTTTCCTTGCACTGAGTTCAGGGTAAACAGAGTATATTCATCAATATACAACATGTAAAAAAGATAATGACTGGGCCTGCAGTGGTGGTGCACGCTTATAGTTCCAGTACTTTGAAGACAGAAGCAAGAATCTCTGTGAGTTTGTCCAGTCAGGGCTATATAGTAAAAGACTGACTCAAAAACAAAGCAAAAGAGAAAAAGCAAAACCAGAATGACTAATTCTGGTCTACTTACATTGATGCTCTAAGTTAAAACTGTCTTAACACTTTCAAGGCCACTGCACTTTTCTATAGGTCTAAGAAGAAATCCAGTTCTACAAAAGTTCAAAGCTAGTGCTCTAGGCAGATTTTGCTCTTAAGTATACTGGTATTAATTAAATGGTGCTATATAAACAAACATTAACACAGTAAATTGGATGATCTCTGTTGATATTTCTCAAAATAGCTGTCCCTATTAAATCTCAAGACAGTAAAATTCCTCATTAGGCTTGAAAAAATTACTTTCAGAAGTTACAAAACAATTCTCTCCTATCACTGATACAGCTTAGTGGTGGGACACCTAGGTTCAATCTCCAGTATCATCAAAAGAGAAAAAAAGCTACACAAATTTTCAAAATATAAATTTACTACTTACTCTCGGATCTTTTTTTCTGATCCGTCTCTTCCAGGGTCATAAACTCCTTTAGGCAGATGCTGTATAAGGCCTATTCTTTGAGCTATTCTAATTTGTTCCTCTTCAGTCAGTTGAGTTGCTAGCCGAGTCTGGCTAGGTGTTGGATGATAGACGGGAACGGGAACTTGTTCCTAAATATGAAAAGTGCAGGAAAAAATTGATTATTTTAAATCCCATTTTCTGGGGTATATTAAATTACTTAGCTAAAGAAGGAAAATGGGCCCTGAGAAAAGTGAGAGGCTGGATAAATCATGCAACAGTTTTGACTGTATCTCACTGACTTTAGACACTTCTACTCTATGATTGCAGAACAGCATTTCAAAATCAACAAAGACATGTACTGGAGCTAGATATGGTTTCACACACCTTTAATCCCAACAGAGATTGAAGAAGCAAGGCCAGCCAGGGCTATACGTGAGACAAAAAATATAGTGAAAGTAAATTTATAAAATCTGACAAGGGCTATGTCTATATTTGCTCCTGTTTCTTTTCATCTTTTTGGTTTAATCCAAGGTTTCTTTACGAGGCCAACTTCACTTGCCTCTGCTGGGATTAAAGGTAAACTCCACCCTGTATAGGTTCTACTGCTCATTTTTGCCACCTCCTTCTACCTTATAACCCTTAAATATTTACCAATAAATCATTTCCTATATACAAGGAAACAGCACAAAAAGATAATTATCAGTTTATGAAATCTAAATCACTAATTAGCAGAAACACTGGCCTTCAACAAAAGTCTGCATAAGCATAAAGTATCAGTAGGGTAATTTGTGGAAAAACAAACGGGGAGACTGGCTAGTACTCAATGGAAAGGCCCTTGGGTTCAGATCTCCACATAACCATTTCTAAGAATACAAAATACTTTGCATTTGGACTAACACAGTAATCCGCACCCCAGGTATATAATTCCAATTCAAACATCGCAAGATACATTGTTGAAAATCTGCTGGGCAGTGGTGGCACACCTTTAATCCCAGTATTCGGGAGGTAGAGGCAAGCGGATCTCTTTGAGTTCCAGGCTAGCCTGGTCTATAAATGAGTTCCAGGACAGCCAGGAATTCAGAGAAACTAAAAAACAAAAACAAAACAAAACTGAAAATTTAAGGTACTCATATTTCTGTAATCTATATCATGTAACATCAGAATTTTACAAAATGTTATAAAAAAATAATGTCTTAGACTAAGGAGCAATAAAGGAAAAAGAAAACTACATGCAAATTACAACCAGCATTTCTTTTCCAAGTGACAATACTTAGTTTACTGCTTTAGATTTAACTTGGGTCCAAAAACAAACTATATTTCTGTTTTTTTCTATAACCTTCTCAACTGAGAATTTCCAAATTGTCTTTCTAAGTTAATGACTAAGAAGTATACTGAAAAAGAGAATATTATTTAATACCTCTGAACCTTAGGCCCTCCTCTCCCCCACCTTTTAAAGAATGTTATAGTGGCAAGTGGTGAGGTGCCTACACATAATCCTAGCACAGGGGAAGTAGAGCCAAGATTTCTTCCAACTTAAGACCAGCCTGATCTATATACCAAGTTAGCCAGGGATACATAGTGTGACTTAACTCAAGTAAATAAAGATAAACAAGAGGTAAGGAAAGCACAAATAATACAGGAACTCAGTATCTAGGCCACTCTATGATGACCTCGTTTAGTCACTCAAGGTGGCTAGCTCATCTCTGATTCCTCTTCCTCCTTTCCCTTTATTCTGATTTTTTTCCTTTACCTATATTTCTGTATTTAGTGTTTGTGTTTGAGGTCAGAAAACAAATTAAGTGAGTTGGGCTTCTTCTTCCAATATGTGGGTTCAGGGGATTGAACTCAGCCATCTCATGCCCAACTCTCCCATTTTTGAGACAAGGTCTTAGATATGTAAGCCCAGCCTGGCCTATTTTTAGCTTCCCAAGCAATGTATTATAGAGTCTTATCCAACCATCATTGATAGGAAACAGATTTGTTCTACAAATACAAATTGAGATAATGATATTCACAATTGGAGAAGTAAATAAATTTCAAAACAATATTTTCCATAAGGCTTTACTTGGTTTCTCACATGAATCCGCATTGTAGGAGGGGGTTGAAAAGTATTTGCCCTCAAGAGATAATTAAAATGTTCCTCCAGTTTGTGAGTTCAAGGCCAGTCTTGTCTACAGTGTGAGTTCCAGAGTTCCAGGACAGTCAACACTATACAAAGAAACACTGTCATGAAAAACAAAACAAAAAAAATGCAGCAGTATAGAAAACAATATAAAATGAACAGGAGGTAGTAAAATACGGTGATTAAATATGCTCACACAGGGCAAAGGGAAATGGATGGGTTAGATACCCACCTCCTCCTCCTCAAACAAAAAGAAGTTCTGGCACACTAAGAAAATTTTATATAACATTTGTTGTTGTGCTGGAGATCAAATGCAGGAAGAAACAAATGAAAATGTAAAATGTGGTTTTAATTCTAGCACTTGGGAGGCAGAGCCAGAAGGGTCTGTGAGTTTGAGGCCAGCCTGGTCTACACAGTATATTCCAGGACAGCCAGGCCTACACAGAGAGACCGTGTCAAGCCTTGTCTACACTCCCACCCCTCAAGAAAGAAATGTGTCTGCACTATCAATCAGCATGGTAGATTATACCTGGAACCCCAGCAATTCAGGTGGAGGCAAGAGAATCAAAAGTTTAAGGTCATCCTTGGCATAGCAAGTTTGAAGACAGTGAGACCCTCTCTCAAAAATTGTTTTTCAAGTTAGAGAATGATACAATTTCTGAAACTAACACAATGCAATGGGGACATGCCTAAATAATATCCAAGGCTGGAAATAGTACAAGTCTGGCTTGTGGTGAAGGAAAAATAAAGTCACTACTAAAGAATGCAGTCTGTCACCAACAGCTGTATATATTTCAGCCAGTAGGAAATGAGAGCTCACTCTTGATTTTTCTCCTTACACGCTGCTGTTGGCACCAACTCCTCTCCAGCTGCAGTCTCTTACTGGGAATGTTTTCTCTAAATTTTGCCAGACTTACACTTAAGGCCATAAAAAGGAAGATTTGGAATAGTTGGTCTCGGCATATGTTTTAAGTTCAGATGATTCATTAATTTTGATCATAAAAGGGTGAGGGAGAACCCCCCAAAAGCAAATTACATTTATATGTAGTTTCCCAATGATACATACATGGAGAAATAAAAGAAGTATAAGCTAGAATAGCCTGCATATTTGAAAAAGAGTACATATTTGAAAAGGAGGTAGGCTGGTATTTTTTGTTTAAGGCAGATCTTATGTAGCCTAGGCTATTGTTTAGTAACCAGGGATGAACTTCTGATTCTCCTGCTTCTATATCCTGAGTTGCTGAGATTAGCTATATATATGCTACATCTATAAGATTACGATTAGTATCCAACACATTCTCACATTCCAATCTTCACTTAGGTTAAGCAAACAAGAACTCTAACAACTGAACTCTAACCTCAGCCCTGTTTTATCAAATTTAGGGGGCTAGAGAGATGGCTCAACAGTTGACAGTCCATGCAAAGGATTCAAGTGCAGTTCCCAACATCCACTGGGCGAGCTCACAACTGCGTACAACTCCAGAGGCTATGATGCTCTCTTCTTAATAAACTGTAGTCATGCATGATGGTGTATGCCTTTTCCTAGTACCTGTCTATATAGTGAGTTCTAGAGCAAAGATACACAGCAAGATCCTGTTAAAATTAATTTCAGAGCTAGAGAGATGGCTCAACAGCTAAAAGAACTTGTCACTAAGCCTGTCAAACCCAGGAACCATTTGGTAAAAAGGAGAGGACTTCTAAATATTGTCCACATATGGCTATAGCACACTACTCCCCTCCCCGCCATGTTCCATTCCCCTCCACACAAAAGAAAATGTGTATTTAGGCATCTTTCTCTCCCCTAGATTAAATACTATTTTGTAAGCTTTCATATTCATAAAATTATGCAATTATCAATTTTAGAGAATTTTGTTCCCTTTAACAAAAATTCTGCATTTATTACCTGTCTATAGATTTGCCTATTTTAAGCATTTCCTAGGGACAGAATTGTACCATTAGATGACCCGTTGCCTGGAGTAGTGGCTCAAGCCTTCTCTTCCAGAAGCCTGAGGCAATGGATTGAGTTCATGGCTTGCCCGAACATAGTGAATCCTATGCTAACTTGGGCTACAGTATGAGATACTGTCTCAAAGAGGCGGGGGCGACAACCATTTTTTGTGTTTATTAATATTTCACTCAGAATGCTTTCAAACTCCTACTCTCCAGGTTGTTTTTGTTGTTGTTGTTTTTGTTTTGTTTTCTATTCTACCCTCTGAATATACCACAATTTGGGTTGTTTTGACTTAGATGCTATCATAAAGTCACACTATTACAGAAATTCACTTAACATTTCTCTGGTACATACTCAGGAGTGAAACTCTCCACAAGCTTTTGAACAACTGCCAATTTCCAAAGCACCAGTACCACTCTGAATTTACACCAGGAATGAATGGGTGATAGATCCAATTTTGTCCTCCTCATCACCAAAACTGTCATCTTATTTTAACCACTCCAGTAGATATGGAATGATAGCTGACTGTGAGTAATGTTAATCATCTTTTGGTTTGCTGGCTGCTTTTTTTAAAATTAGGTCCATGTGTTTTATAGGACAAAATACCACTGTCTAGAGAAATGACATTTTCTTGGAAACATTTTCTTGTCTTCTGTGGATCTTTTCACCTACTGTTCTTTTGTAGTATGTTGCGGGAAATTTCTCTGTGTTAGCGCTCCAATACTGCTAATGGAATCGGACCTTGGTTTGGAGGGTAAGAGTACACATTCATTCAGCTGGCGGAGCTGACCAGAGTTTTCTGGTGGACTCAGAGGAAGGCTAGAGGGACACAAAGGAGGAATAAGGAGTAGACGAGGAAGATCTAAGGGCGTTTCAAACCCGGAAGGTGGAGTAGAAAGCATGTGATTGTTTCTCCATCGCTCTGTGAATCTCTCAGGTTTATTCCCTATACCTAATATTTAACTCCTGGGTTTTATTTTTTAATAAAACAGTAAAAGTCACATAGTAGTACAATTATTTTTTGGTCACTTGAACTTTTGGCATCAGATCTAAGGAAATTTTGTTTAACCCAAGGCCATGAGGATATTTTCTGATTTATACTGTTTTGTTTTTAGTTTGGTTTTGATGTTCTGTAGCCCAGTCTGTATGGGAATTCACATTAACAACCCCTCCCCCCACATGCTCACCACCAATATTGCACAGCTTAGAATGTAGCCCATTTGGGTGCATGAGGCATTCATTTTTTATAGGATAGAGAAAAGGAAAGTTTTATTTTATGTTGACATGTGGATATTGAAAAAAAAATTGGGGGGGGAAGACATGCTAACATGGAAGGGAGAATTCTCACCAAGCCTCACCCCTTAACAAATTATATGCAACTTGTGACAACTGATAAGGATGTCTTCAACAAGGATGAGCCCCTAATTGATTATCCAACTCCAAATGGTCTGCCCTAAAATCACTACATATATATACATATATAATATATATACACACTCGTATATATACATTACACATATATACATGTGCAACACTGAACAGAAGACTCTGAGGTATTTACATGTTTGTATTTATATGTAGAACATGTGTAACAAAAATAAAGAGGCTATGAATTTGAGATGGAGCAGGAGGGAGACATGGGAGGAACTGGAAGGAGGATGATATATTTTAATTAAATCATTTTAAAAACTTACTAAAATGCTAACATTTCCTAAACCCCAGTGAAATATTTTAGATTAAGGTTTAAAGAAACAGGGATCTAGTATACTCACCTAAAACCCTGAGTTTCTCAAGGTCACTTAAAATTAGACTAACTAGCTAGATTTTTTTTTATACTTTCTATTCAGATGTACAATCTACACAGGTAGTTCCTGTTTTCTTATACACAATAGAAATGCATTGGATTTCAATG
The DNA here is from genome assembly GCA_001685075.1 of Bramus lutescens. NCBI lineage: Eukaryota > Metazoa > Chordata > Mammalia > Rodentia > Cricetidae > Bramus > Bramus lutescens. The sequence continues at coordinate 107,607 of LOEQ01000188.1, read as the reverse complement.
CTGAGACTGTACTAACAGTGTACAGTTACTACAGGTAATTTCTGTTACACGATTCCATTTTACCATGTCAGTTTCTGTAAGTCCTCAAGTGAAAAATTGGATTTTGACTTTCTTTCGGAGTTTTCCTCAGGGGCATGAGGGTACAGCTCAGTGGTAAAGCTCCAAATAGTAAGTTTCAGAATAGCCTGGGTTGGTGAGATCATGGCAAACAATGCAAAACTCTTTAGAAAATTACAAGAGCAGTTCCATATGACCTAGGGTTAGTCAAAATTAAAAGCTCAAATGATGAAATAAGTTGGTCATGGCTAAAATTAAAAACCTGTATTTTTCAGAGGCATATAGTTCAGTCAGTAGTAGGGTTCCTGGCCAACACGCTGAAAGACAGGGTTTGGAATCCAGTCCCCCTGTCAAAATCATCTCATCCTGTTCTCAGAATAAACGTAGGTAAGACTAAAGTTCACATAACTCTGGAATGCAAATGTAAAGCTGTTTACAGCAAAGATATCTGCCCATTTGCCATTTATTTTAAGGATTTTTGTTTTGTTTCTGATTCGAGACAGTCTATCATGTAGTCCAGAGTAGTCAATCACAGGTTGGCTGAGGTTGGCCTCTCCTGCCTACTGCCTTCACCTATCCAGTCCTAGACTACATATGGTGTAACCACAAACTGGTGGTTATTGTCAAATGGAAACTGCTTGCACGATTCTTAAAATGCTCAATGGCAGAGATGGGAAAAATTCTACCGACTTTACTACCACCAGTTTTACCAGCGCGTGCACACACACACACACACACACACACACCTTAATAAAATGATCTAAATGAACAAAAAAATTATCAATTTAGTAGAATATTTCAAGGTTTTAAAAATTGTATCCCTGGTTTGTGGGACAACATAGGAAAGAATTATAAAATGTTGAGAGAGCTCATTAGGTGGTGTGTGCACTCACATGCAGATGCATGCATGCATACATACAAATGACAAAGTAGACTTAAACATATGGTCATTTCTTATTCTTTTTGCCCCTTTTATTAATTTTTTTGGAGACAGGGTCTCTCTAAATAGCCCTGGCTGTCCTGGAACTCATTATGTAAACGAGACTGGTTACAAAGAACTCAAGTGTACTGTGACATGCCACTTCTCCCAATAAGTAAATAAATAAATGTAAAAAAGAATTTTATAAATCCAGTCACATCTGGTGGTGTACACCTTTGATCCGAGCACTCAGGAGGCAGAGGCAAGTGGATCTCTGAGTTCGAGTCCAGCCTAGTCTACAGAGTGAGTTCCCAGACAGCCAGGAATTGTTACAGAAAAACCCTGTATCAAACAACAAAACAGTCGGGCGGTAGTGGCGAACGCCTTTAATCCCAGTACTCAAGAGGCAGAGGCAGCGGATCTCTGTGAGTTTGAGGCCAGCCTGATCTACAAGAGTTAGTTTCCAGGACAGGCTCCAAAGCCACAGAGAAACCCTGTCTCGAAAAAAACAAAACAAAACAAAAAACACAAAATCTAGTAATTCCCAAGAAAATTTATACTTCAGATGTTTTAACAGTACAATGGCAGCTTAGCAGTAGTGCTTGCCTGGCATGCACAAAACCCTAGGATTCAATCTCATGTACCACAAACAACCAGCAAATGTTGGCCATATTTACAAGTGTGGTAAGAATAGGAAAAGAATTATCTTTATGTTCTAGACCTTAACATACTCTCTCAGGCTTTCCTTTATCTTAGTATTACATGGAGAACAATTACTATTGTTTTTATTAGCAAAATAAGATGTCTCAAATGTTTACAAATTATAAATAAACAAATAAAATATATGTATATTTATATTATATTTAAGTATGTGTGGTTAAGTGGTCAAAATAGTACCAGCACGCTTAGGAGATGTGATGCTGGAGATAGAACCCAGAGGCTCTGTGCTAGGTAAGCAGTCAATCTGAGCCACATCCCCATTTATGTGTTACTTTAACCATACAAGATTCCAGACCTCCCTGAACTCTAACTCATGTCTTCCTCTTATTGATAATTCTTCCAACTGTAAACTTATATAACCAGGGCACCTCAATTGTTTTTAACTCACTTTTTTAGTAAGGCTCAATGTAAGATTTCACAGGAAGCCCTCATCAACTAAATGGCAAGTTCATGATTCATTACACTATCATACAGTAATAGACTTCAAAAGTCTGTATTAGGGACTAGAGATAAGCTAAGAGCACTTGTTGCTCTTGCAAAGGACCCAGGTTCCATTCCCAGCACCCACACAGTGGCTTAAACACTTGTAAACCCAGTTCCAGGGGATCAAACAAGTATGCGTGTGATGTACACATATGCACGTAGGCAATACATTCATACACATAGAGTAAAATTATTTTAAAAATAACTAAAAGCCCATAAACTAGTACTAATAATTTCATACTAGTTTTATCTCCTTAACTAAAATGCCAGCTAGTTCCTTGAAAGTAAGGGATTCATCACTTCTCCTTTCTCCTTGGTGTATAACACATATTGAAAGAGGATACAGGAAGCCTCTCGGTGGATAAGAAAGCATGATGACCTAAGTTTGATCCCTAAGACCCACATAGGAGAGAACTCCTAAACCACGTAAATAAATTTGAAGACTGATTTTTGAATATTTAGAAATTTAAAGAATTTCTACTGAGAAACATATATGGATTTCCACACTTTCAGATTCTTTACTGTATGCTTTCTAGTTAATAACAAGAAAATTACTTATCTAGCTCCTGAGAGCACACATCAGGCTAGTTATTTATAAGACTGGAGATATGGCACAGCATTTAAAAACACACACACACTGCTTTCAGAAGACAAGAAAGAGGTTCTGGAACCTATCTATATAGGGCAGCTTACAACTGACTAACTCCAGCTATAAAGGATCTGATCTCTTCCAGACTCCGTGGGCACCAACACACACACAAGCGCATGCACACACAAATAAAAAGAAAAATTAATCTAAAAATCCTGTACTTGCAACCCAACATTAAATAATATGATAAAGAAACATCTAGATTTTTTAATAGCACAATTTTCCCATTTTGTTTTAAAATATATGAGATTTACCACTTTAATATCACTTAAGTTTATAGCTCAGTACTATTACATATAATCATTACCCGTATCTACCTCTAAAACCCAATTGTCTATCTACTAAACCAAGCAATCTGCATGTTCAACCTGTATCCCATGGTCACATTTCATAGGATAGCTATATGGGTCTAACACATTTGTAGATGGCATCATAATGTCAAAACACCTACTAGTAACTAGTTTACTTGATAATTTATTTGAATACAGATTTGTACAAACACAAAGATAGGACAGAATTCTTTCTCTGAATTTGTCAATGGACTAGACATTGTTGATGTATTTATTGCCTGTATATTATACAATTATTATACTTATTGTATATAGTTTCTTATATTAGTTATAGCTGTTTTTATTTTATTTTAGACAAAAAGGGAGACAGAGGCAGAGGAATCTGTTAGTTAAGGTCACCCTGGGCTACACAAGATTGAATCTGTCTAAAAGAGAAACAGCTCACACAAAGGTGATCACAGAACTTGGGATCCCATACCTTTAATCCATCCCAGCACTAGGGAGGTAGAGACAGGAGTGATATGGCTGGTTAAAGAGAGGCAGGAAGAGACAGGAGCTCAGTGCAGTCTGAGGTTTGGTGGAGAAAGTTGCAATCTGAGGATGACAAGTCTGAGGAGACAATCTGAGGACAGGATCACTCCTTTGGTCTGAGCATTGGTAGAGGTAAAAGAACTCTCTAGTGGCTGGCCACTTTGCTTCTCTGATCTTCAGCATTAATCCTTATCAGACTCTGGGTTTTTAATTATTAATACCAAATAGAATTCGTGCTACACAGAATAGAAACCTATCATTTTTAACCATGTATCTGAAGGTAATACTTGGAAGATACATACTCAAAACAGCAAAATATGTACCATTTCTTCCTGGGGGGGTGCGTTCATACATGCTCTTGTGTTTGTGTGTTGCACACCTTTAATCCCAGCAGTTGGAAAGTGACGTCAGATAGCTCTTTGAGTTTAAAGTCAGCCTGTCCTACATAGTAAGTTCCTGGTCATCCAGGCCCACATAGTGAGACTCTGTTTTCTGATTACATCTGTGAGTACCCTCCAATTACTATCCCCATTTCTGGAATTTACCCTGGCTAAAATTTAGTGAAGAAAAACAACAATAACAAAAACTAAAGAAAAGGAAAGCAAAGAAGTGACACTTTTTTTGGAGGGGGGGTTGAAGAAAACATTCATAGTAGCCATCTGTAAAATTTTTTTCAATTTAGAAATAAAGCCCTGAAAAACAGAATCATGCTGGGCATGATGGCATATGCCTTTAACCCTAGCATTTGGGAGGTAGAGGTAGGAAGACAAGGAGTTGGAGGTCATTCCCAATTATATTTCAAGTTCAAGTCCAGCCTGAGCTACTTCAGACCTTGTCATGAATAAGCACAGAAACAAACAAACAAACAAAATCTAAAATTTCCTCAAATGCCTTTAACCTCAGCACTGGGAGGCAGAGGCAGGTAAATCTTAATTTGAGGCCAGCCTGGTCTATAAAGGTAATTCCAATACAGCCAGGGTCATACAGAGAAACCTTGTCTCGAAAAACAAAAGAATCTGTCCTATAACAAGTATTTTGTTTTATGAAATTGAGATCTAAAACCAAATTTTATCTAAAAATTAAGGAAAATCAAGTTCAGATTTTTTATACCAAGTAACTCTCATCTCACTGCCCATCTTCTCATGTTACTCTATAATTAGTTCTAGAATTAAACTGTTGACACAGACTGTTCTACTCTTAAAGCAACAGGCATCCTTAATAACATTTAATTCAAAGACTCAGTTCAAAGGCAGACACAAACTACAAAAATTTCAACAATTGTCACAAATAAAAGCCAGGGGTCTATGAGATGGCTTGCAGGTAATGACACTTGGGACCAAACATATGCGCCTGAAGATCTCAGTTTGATCCTTGAATTCCCATGAAAATGGAAGACACCTGCAAAGTTGTCACATCTATGCCGTAATACAAGTGCACTTGAAGTTGTGTGAGTAAGCATGTGCATGCATGCACACATACAATTTTCATTAAACAAAACAAAATGGAGAAATGGTCAAAGTCTTTTTAACCCCAGCAGAGAGGCAGGTGGACTTCTGTACCTCAGCAGTCAGGCACACACACACACATACAAAACAATACAGAAGAGAAGGCAAAACTGTTCAGTCTAGTTGGACTACAAACTGTCTAAGAGAAAATATAGGGCTACAAAGGCCTGAAAGGCACAGAGTTAAAACCACAACTTTGAGTACTTAGAGATCAGCATTAGTCAAAGAACCACTAAGGATTAATCCACAAAGGATCTGATCTGGAGCAAGGTAGAAGGGAAAGGGTAGAGAAGACATCAATTAAGCTATTGTTGCAGGAATTAATGAGAATCTCAATTAAGTTGATGACAACACAGAAGAAAAGGCATACTTCTATGCTAGCCAAATAGTCACTAGGTGTCAATATTTTGATTTATCATTCAAACAAGGTCTGATGTCATGCAGGCTGACCTTGAACTTCTGCATGTCTACAATATTTACAGTGCTGTACATCAATAAAAAGTTCAATATAACATTCTCATTTGAGGAAGTTAATCTGGAAACCAAAAATTAAGAAATTACCCAACTGCTAAGCTGGGTATGGTAGCACACACCTTCTGGACTGCTATCTGCTCTACATAACCAGTTTCAGACAAGCAAGGGCAACTTATAAAAATCTATTTTATGTATGTGAACCACACACATGCAGAAAACCAGAGATTGGTATGGGTGGTGGAATGGAATATGGGTCTCCAGCAGGATCAAGTGCTTTTAACTGCTGAGTCACCTCTCCAGTCCTGCTGGTCTAGATTTTTAAAGAGAAGTTACTTTTTGTAACTATAGGACACACCTGGACTTTTCAAAAAATAAAAAGTTGACTGTTCCTACATTTGTGTGCCAAATGCATGGAGGAGCCCATGAGGGCCAGAAAAGGGCATCAGATCCCCTGGAACTGATGTTAAGGCAATTGTGACCCATATGGAAGTGCTGGTAACAAAATCTAGTTCCTCTGTGTAAAGGCTTTTAACCACTGAATCATCTACCCTTTAGACTAGGCCTTTTAACAAGATACTTTAAAGAAAGTCTTATTCAGGGCTGTGGGTTCAGTTCACATCATGAGCGCCTGAATCTGGATCACCCACCCAAATATAGACTGACTGGGCACAGCAAGGCACATTACATGTGTAACCTCAGTGCTGGGAAGGCAGGGATCCTTGGAGCTCTTAAGACAGTGAGCTCAGCCAAACTGATGAGGTCCTGGTTCAGAGAGTTTCTCAAAAGGTAAGGTGGAGTTAGGCATGGTGGCACCCAGAGTCTTTAATCTTAGCACTAGGAGGCAGAGGCAGGGTTATCTGTTAGTTCAAGGCCAGTCTATAGTCTACAAAATGAGTTTCAGAATGGCCAAGGCTACACACAGAAACCCCATTTCACAAACAAAAAGACCCTGCTTCAAAAACACAAAAAAGAAAAAACAGCACCTCTGGCCTCCATATATATTCACACATGCAAATGACCTTATACAAAACACACAGAGAAGCATTATTCAATCATAATTTAAAATATGCAAAACACAAATGTTTTCATGTTTGTGAAAGAAGCACCCCCTGCAATTTTACATGTAAGCACTAGAGTCAGAATTTGAAAACAGGTCCATGTGAGTCTAAAAGGAAAAGGAAAGATGGCAAAGTGCTTGCTATAAGCAGGGCGACCTGACTTTGGTTTACAAAATCTATGTAGAAAAGCTGACTTTTGTAGAGCTGGGAAGCTGTAGATAGTGGATCCCCGGGGCTCCCTAGCCAGCCAACCTTGCAACAAACCAGTGAGATCCTATCTCAANNAAAAAAAAAAAAAAAATCTAGGCAACAGCATCTGAGCAATAACAGTTAAGGTTGGTTGTCATCTAGCCTCCATACACACAACCACTTGAGATCCTAGCACCTGGGAGGGTGAGGCCAAACTGACTGAAGTTCAAGACCAGTCAGAATTGCACACTGAGACCCTGTCTCCCAACCAATCCATTTCAAACTAAAGATATTCCTTGATCTATAGCGGAGTTAACCCTGATAAAGCCACAGTAAGTCAAAAACATCCTTAGGTTAAAAATTCATTTAGTGTTATCTTTCCCTACCAACAACATAGCTTAGTAATATAGTACAGTTCAAAAGTATCGTTATGATACCCTGGCTAAAGGAGAGCTGAAGACTGTTGCCTAGCATTACAGAAGAGTAACAAAGTAGGGTCTGGTGATGCAAGCTTGTAATCCCAGCACCTGGGAAGCTGCCGAAAGAAGTCAAGGTCAGCTAAGACTATACAGTTTATTCTGAGCAAGCTTGGACTACATATAAAGACCTTGTCTCAGAACAAACAAAAATCAAAAATCTGTGATTATAAAATATCTCACTAGTATAGGAAAAAATAAAAATTCAAAGTATAGACTATCATAAATTACTTTTAAACACCATCTGTTGAGATGAACCAACAAGTCAGGATAATCTATAAATACTGTAAAACTGAGACACACCAATCTACAAATATTCACTCACTAAGCTCCTGAACAGAAAGTAATCCTTAACACACTCCCATAAAATGCATACTTTGTGGTAGCCAATAATTATGTAAGGCAAAAAAA
>LOEQ01000188.1:76316-86852 GCA_001685075.1 Bramus lutescens | reverse complement strand
CATTTTTCTACATGTTGATATCCAGTTATGCCAGCACCACTTGTTAAATATGCTTTCTTTTTTGCATTTGATATTTTTTGCTTCTTTATCAAATATCAGGTGTTCAAAGATGTTTGGATTGATATCTGGGTCTTCTATTAGGTTCCATTGGTCCTCCTGCCTGTTCTTATGGCAATACCTAGCTAGCAACCTGATCTTGATCCCTAAGACCCATATGGCAGAGGGGTTGACTTACAAATTGTCCTCAGTTCTCCGCCTATGCTCCATGACATGCTTGTGTCCCCCCACACAATGAAAATGTAATTAAAAGCCAGGTGTGGAGGTCCACACCTTTAATCCCAACATTTGGGAGGTAGAGACAGTGGATCTCTGTGAATTTGAGGTTGGCTTGGTCTACAGAGTGAGTTCCAAAAGAGTCAAAGGCTACATTGTGAGACCATGCCTAAAAAACCATAAACCAACAAACGAAAAACCAAATGTACTTTAAAGAAAAAAAAGGAAAGAAACCTGGGGAATGGAGAGATAGTTCATTAGTTGAATGCTTTGCCTCACAGGTTTGGTTTCCAGAACCCATATGGAGGCTCACAACTCTCTGTGAGTCCAGTTTCAAGGGATCTAACAGCCTCTTCTGACCTCTGAGGGCACCAGGCCCCCACATGGTGCGCATATACATATATAGGCAAAACACTATACACATAAAAATAAAAATATTTCTTTAAAAGAAAACTCTGCTAAAACAGATGAAACTGGGGAGGAAAGAGAAGGGAGAAATAATGTAATTATATTATAATCTCAAAAAATAAAGGAAATAATTTAAAAGATGAAACTCAATTCTCTGGGAAGCCTGCTCTGATATTTCTTTATCGACAGATATTTTCTGTCCCCTGTACTCCCTTAGTATTTGGAACATGATGGTGCCGTCTACTGACTTTTCTAGACTGTGTGGTATTTCAGCTAGCCATTGTGCTTAAATTTGATCAGATTCTGTGGTTTTGACTAACAAAATGTGACAGAGCCTGGGCGAGGTGTCACACACCTTTGATCCCAGCATGTGGGAAGCAGAGGCAGGCAGATCTCTATGAATTGGAAGCCAGCCTGATCTACATTAGCAAGTTCCAGGCCTGCCAGGGCTACAAAGGTCATGGTGATCCTCTTGCCTCAATCTCCTGGGTGCTTGGATTACAGTCCTGGCTTGAATTTCTTTGTGAAAGCTGACAAGGCCTGGGGGTTATTGGTGAGGACTCACCACCAAGGAATTGTTGTGGGCAGCTGGAGGAGTTTAATAACACGGGAGCACCAGATTGTAGGCGTAGTTTTTCACCAGGACTGCCGGCTCCCAAACAACCACACAGAGACTTAGTGTTAAATATAAATGCTTGGCTGATAGCTTGTGCTTGTCTCCAGCCAACTCTTACAACTTAAATCAATCCATTTCTATTCATCTGTGTGCTGCCCTGAGGCTCCTTTACCTCATCTATGAACGCCCCATGTTGCTTCTTCTGAGTCTAGTTCAGGACTTCTCTGACTCCACACTCCTTCTCAATATTCTCTCTGCCCTGAAAATCCCACCTAGCTATGAGCAAATCAGATTTTTATTAACAATGAGAGCAACTCATCTTCACAGTGTACAGAAGGATTATTCCATAGCACCAAATGAAGTTGTAGATCTTTCTCTTGGGTTTCCAAGCAGAAGTATCAGTTGGCTTCGTTTTTGTTTTTCAAGGCAGGGTTTCTCTGTAGCTTTGGAGCCTGTCCTGGAACTCACTCTTGTAAACCAGGCTGGCCTCCAGCTCACAGAGATCCGCCTGCCTCTGCCTCCTGAGTGTTGGGATTAAAGGCATGCACCACCACCACCACCTGGCTCAAAAAAGATCTTTTAAGACTATGGTGTAAATAGTCTTTATCTCAGGATTTGTAAATTCATTGGATGTGGTTAAAGAATCTGTAAAATCTGTAACAAAATTTGATTTGGCATAAAACAGCAGAAGGCTTATAGTTAAAACCTATACATAAGAATTTTATTTATTTATTTATTTATTTATTATTTTTAACTGTTCAATACTAAGCTGTTAGAAACAATATATGTTTAATAAATAGGTATATTTGATAAATATGTTTGATTGTTTTTGTTTTTGTTTTTGAGACAGGGTATCTTGGTAGCTTTGGAGCCTGTCCTGGAACTAGCTCTTGTAGGCCAGGGTGGCCTGGAACTCACAGGGATCCACCTGCCTGAGTGCTAGGATTAANTAACTGTTCAATACTAAGCTGTTAGAAACAATATATGTTTAATAAATAGGTATATTTGATAAATATGTTTGATTGTTTTTGTTTTTGTTTTTGAGACAGGGTATCTTGGTAGCTTTGGAGCCTGTCCTGGAACTAGCTCTTGTAGGCCAGGGTGGCCTGGAACTCACAGGGATCCACCTGCCTGAGTGCTAGGATTAAACTCCTATTTAAACAATAAATCTACTAGGAAAACATGCTTCAAACAGCAACCACTTGCCTCCGTCTTGGCTGATGACCTCATCAGGGTATAAGCAGCAACATGATTGACAGCTATCCTTGCTAAGGTTAAAGAGTACATGCCATGTGACTTCACCAATTTTAGGTAACCACATAGCATAAAACAACAATTTTAAAACTTCTCACTCCTACTAAGCCCTTCATTTATCACTGTGTCCCCTTTTTAGACGAAGGAAGCAACGAGTCTCCAAAATATGGAACAATTAGTAATCAATTTTATTGTAATAATTGTAAGTAATCCAATTTTAGTATGGATTTTTATATGTTGATAAAAATTTAAGGTTAAGCCGGGCGGTGGTGGCGCACACCTTTAATCCCAGCACTCAGGAGGCAGAGGCAGGCGGATCTCTGTGAGTTCGAGGTCAGCCTGGGCTACAAGACCTAGTTCCAGGACAGTCTCCAAAACTACAGAGAAACCCTGTCTCGAAAAAACAAACAAACAAACAAAAATTAAGGTACCACATACTATATATGCGAATCAACTCTGGTTTATAATATAATCTATATGGTGATAAAATTAAGATTATAAAGTTATATCCAGATTAATAAAAAACAACTTCTAGTTTTACACTAAATACTTAGTCTTGCTAACTGTTCAATACTAAGCTGTTAGAAACAATATATGTTTAATAAATAGGTATATTTGATAAATATGTTTGATTGTTTTTGTTTTTGTTTTTGAGACAGGGTATCTTGGTAGCTTTGGAGCCTGTCCTGGAACTAGCTCTTGTAGGCCAGGGTGGCCTGGAACTCACAGGGATCCACCTGCCTGAGTGCTAGGATTAANCAGCCTGGGCTACAAGACCTAGTTCCAGGACAGTCTCCAAAACTACAGAGAAACCCTGTCTCGAAAAAACAAACAAACAAACAAAAATTAAGGTACCACATACTATATATGCGAATCAACTCTGGTTTATAATATAATCTATATGGTGATAAAATTAAGATTATAAAGTTATATCCAGATTAATAAAAAACAACTTCTAGTTTTACACTAAATACTTAGTCTTGCTAACTGTTCAATACTAAGCTGTTAGAAACAATATATGTTTAATAAATAGGTATATTTGATAAATATGTTTGATTGTTTTTGTTTTTGTTTTTGAGACAGGGTATCTTGGTAGCTTTGGAGCCTGTCCTGGAACTAGCTCTTGTAGGCCAGGGTGGCCTGGAACTCACAGGGATCCACCTGCCTGAGTGCTAGGATTAATGGCATGAGCCACCATGCCTGATTGAAGCTTTTTTATTAAACATTTTAAATGCTCTATTCAGCAAATCTCTGAAGAGAATGAGGATCATCTGTATATTAAGTATACCTTATTTAATTACTAGCGTTAGGACTAACTTTGAAAACATATGTAGCAGACTAAATAAAGCTTATTCTTCTAATAAATTATATTAGTACTTAGCCTGACTACAAGTACAGTTCTGAATACATTAAAGAATTGATCACTTTTCCGGTGGCTGCTAACTTGCATATTCTCTTTAACAGTTTACAGTAAATTAGTAGCTTTTATAAGATTAAGATTTTTCAGCTTTATCTGTTAGGTTTATCCTTTAAAAAAGCTGGGCAGTGGTGGTGCACACCTTTAATTTCAGCACTCGGGAGGCAGAGGCAGGCAGATCTCTGTGAGTTCAGGCTAGCCTGATTTACAGGAGCTAGTTCCAGGACTACACAAAGAAACCCTGTCTCAAAACCCAAAAAACCCACAAGCTTCCCACAATAGAGAGAAGCACCTGGCAGCCTTGCTTTAAATGGGGCAAAGCTGGCCACTGGGTGAAAACTGCCCTTCACCTTGCCTGCTGCCAGGACCTTGTCTAAACTGTGGACAAGTGGGACACTGCGGAGTTGATTGCCATGCTGTGTCTAGACAAGGTGTAGGCTAGTCCCCCAAATTCCTCCCCCATAGGAAAGTCTGTTGGGCCTGGTGGGCAAAGATTGACACTGTGCTGTGACCCTGCCCCCATGACAATTGAGGTACCTAGGGTGATTGTCCAGGTAACCACCAAGTCTCTGTCATTTTTTTTTTCTTCTTTAGTTTCTCGAGACATGGTTTCTCTGTAGCTATGGAGCCAGTCCTGGAACTAGCTCTTGTAGACCAGGCTGGCCTTGAACTCACAGAGATCCACTTGCTGGGATTAAAGGCATGTGCCACCACTACCCGGCTGTCTCTGTCACTTTTAATAGTTTCAGGAGTTACTTGGTCCGCATTTCCTGCTTGCTTAGGTGAAATTTCTCCTTCTCAGATGTCTGATGGTGTTGATGACCAGGCAAATGATAGCTTTGTCAATTTGACAGCAGCAGCCAAGGCTTCAGCTGCCTTCTCAGTTCTCTTCATGTGTAAGAATCAGGGCTCAAGTCTCACTTTTCTAGACCTCCAGCTGAGAAAGACACAGTTCACCTTGCTACCAGACTCTAAGAAGAGACAAACTCACAAAACGGGTTTCAGAGTAACTCTTTACTATTCATTTAGAGGAACTTGGTTTACTATGACTGCTGTCAGTGATCAACCACCTCTGTCTCATGGTAAATAATAACTGGAATAGAAAAAGTTTAAAGTTTATATAAGTTCTAAAGGTATAAGAAAGTGGCTTAAGGTATATAAAAAAGGAAAAGTATAGCCAGGCAGTGGTGGAGCATGCCTTTAATCCCAGCACTCGGGAGGCAGAGGCAGGCGGATCTCTGAGTTCGAGGCCAGCCTGGGCTACAAGAGCTAGTTCCAGGACAGGCTCCAAAGCTACAAAGAAATCCTGTCTTAAAAAAACAAAACAAATTCCTGTAAGCTTCAGGGTATTGGCTTGAATCCATCTCTCACAGATCAAATGGACTCCAGATAAGTACTGTCCATCAGCAACAGCCTGTTTCCTACCTACCTATTCCTGAGGGTGGGATCTCTTCTCCTTTCTTAGTTTTGGGACTCCCCTCTTCAACTACCAGGAACATGGGCTGAAAGTTTCAAATGTGCACCTAAGAAACTATTCCCCTAAACTCCTTAACTTTACTTCCTGTCCCTAACACATGTTCCTGCATATTTCCAATCAATCGAAGACTGCAAACTGCTCCGGCTGCAGCCTGCACATCCCTAGCCCCAGCTGGTTGTGCAGAGCCTGGACAACAAGAGAAACAGCCTGCTTTTCCTGGACTCCACCATCATTCCAGCTTTTTGGTTCCCTAACAACGACACCCCAATGCCAGCAAGGTAGTAGTCATAGAGGATCAAACCCCTTGTCATTTATTATTGACAAAAGACTGGTGTGTTAAGCTTCAGACCCAGGACAAACAGTTGAGGTACCTACTTACCATACCAAAGCGTACCTGGCTGCCAGGTTCTCCCAGCACCCCTGAGTCCTAACTGTTACAGGGTGTGGCTGCAAATCCCTTCTCTACCATGAACTCTCCAGCTCAGGAGCTCTTCCCTATAGAATCCACACCTTGGTTTCCTGCCCCCTTTTCTACTTTTGGCCTCCAGGCTGCTGTACTTGGTTCCCTTCTCTCTCCTTTCCCTTCCCCTCTCTGTCTCCCCACATGGCCTCCGCCCCACTCAGCCTGGTCATGTCCCCTTTCGACTCCCAGATGTCCCTGTGCTTATCGCTGTTCTCCCTTTATAAAGCCACAATAAACTTCCTCCTCCACCATACCTAGGGGCAGTCATGTCCTTTGCTTTTTTTTTCATTCAAGACCCTGTTTCAAACACACACACACACACACACACACACACACACAAAATCAAGCAAAAGAAAACCTCCTAAGACCTTAGAGGTACTAAAGGCAAAGATGAAGTTTGTGATTTGTGCCCGTGATACCTACACAGGGGGATCACTGTTAAGTTTAAGACCATCCTGAGCTATGGAGTAAGATCCAGTCTCCAAACAAATAAAGGCACTGTTTCATAGATCATTTCTAAACCAATTCCAAGGAAATAATGTAAGGTTTTCTGTGCCTTAGAGACCCTTCCTACTGAGCAACCTGGCATCTCCTAGGTGTGTCCCCACATCAGCTTCACAGGGCCCATATTGAGACTGTAAAAGACATTGATGGTTCCCCCCAAGCTAGTGGAGTTGAGTATATTGATATGCAGAACTCCCCGATTTTTAAAAAGAACTCATTAGTTCCCTCTGAAACCCACAGACACAATACAAAACAAAGAGGTTTCTGAATCCCCACCTACTATGGCCAAAACAGACTGCAGAAGTACTCAGTGACAAAAATGGGCTGTTTCTTAAGGGGATGGTGACTCATAGAGCCAAGTCCAGTCACAAAGGCTTATTCTTAGAGAGCAGAAAGCCGCTGTAATTAAACAGCCAGCCAGCATATCTGGCCAGACTTCAGAATGTCTTGTTTCTTTGTTTAAATTTACTTAATTTGTTTCCATCTTTTCAGTGCCCAGGACTCAACCCAGGACCTTATGCCTTCCAGGCCAGCTCTACCACTAAGCTAACTCCCCAACCCCTATTTTTTTAAAATAATAATAAAAAATTGTTTTAAAAAAAGCAGTGTTGTGTGTGTGTGTGTGTGTATTTAGAAGACAACTTGCAGGAGCTGGTTCTCTTTCCACCATGTGGGTTCTGAGGATTGGATTCAGGTCATCAAGCTTGGCAGCAACACCCTTACTCGCTGAGTCATCTTGTTCTGCTAAATTTGTTTTTGTAGCAGGCTGTCAGTATAGAACTCACTAGGCAGGTCAGAAGGCCTTTGAACTTTTTGAACTTGATGAAATCCTCCTGCCTCCCTGTCTCTTGTGCTGAGATTATAGGTGTGTACCACCATTTCTAGCAATAGATTAAGGAAAGTCTGCTGAGTGTTAATGTACTTTAAATTTTCAAAATTGTGTGTGTGTGTGTGTGTGTGTGTGTGTGTGTGTTAACGCATTTGCAGAGGTCCACAGAGCCAGAAGAGGGCATTATTCAGACCATCTGGAGCTGCAGTTATGGGTACTTGTGAGCCACTATGCATGGTTGTTGGGAAGAGCAGCAAGTACTCTTTACTAGTTAATGTTTGTTTTTTCTTCCACTACCCTCTTGAACTGGAGTGTTAATTACTTTTATCTTACCTCTATCTCAGAATTGTAGTTTAGTGTGTAAAGAGAGGTAGCATCTCTTTGGTTCAGTCTTCTAGCTGAAAGGGATCATACTCACCAAGTACGATTTTAGGAGCTGTGTCTGGACCCTAGCCCACATGGTGAGCTAAAGACCTCTGTCCTGAGTCTTCTGCTGTAACTGACTGGCTGGGTCTTACTGGGCCGGCCTTCTGAGCTGAGTGAACTTTGCTTGTGAAAGTTACATAAATAATGTGATAATGTGTGGGTAGAGGGCAGAAGTGGTGACACATGAAAGATAGCAGGACGTTGGGCAAGTTGGGACCATGTATCTTCTCCCCCAACACTTTTTTCTGTTTTTGACAGTCTCATGTAACCCAGGTTAGCCTCTCACTTGCTATGGAGCAGAGGCTAGCCTTTAACTGTAGATCCTCTTGCCTTCATCTCCCAAGTGCTGAGATTAAAGGCATGGGCCACCACTTAGAGTTTTGTCTCCTACCCTTGAGTCTGGGTGGTTATGCGTGGCTGGACAGTCCAATCTCAAATAATCCAGCGACTGGGCAACTTCTACTTCCTGAGATCCCTGAACCATTGCACTCTGCTGCAGGTCCCGTTAAAACTACATACATGGAGAAGAGGGGGCCAAATAAAGCCGGTTTCCTAGTTATTTCTGCCCCCACTCAAAGCAAGGAGATACCATGGAATAAATGACACCTAGTGACCCCATAACATCTTGACTGTTTTGGAGGGAACAGCATATTGAGTACACTGGGAGAGAGCGGTGGGTTGTTGGCAGGTCTCTGTAAGGGGACTCCCTGTGTCCCCATTGACTACATGAGTTGACTCGCCTAGTTCATTGAATTCCTGACCAACTCTCAAGCTCAGAGAGCCCACTACCCTCTAAACACCCTAAAGAACAGCCCTTGTTCCGAAGGTTACCTTAGATCTATCTCAGCTTCCCCTGTTGAGAACGGCCAGTGTTAAAGGAGCTGATCACTGGAAATCTGTCTGAACACATCAGTCTATCAAACTTAAGAATCTTTGTTATTTAAGAACCCTGGGTCTGTTTCCACTCTAGGACTATTTCCCCAGATTGGGCACTATAAAGGGAAGTTGGTGAACTTGTGGGTCATCTTATCTTGTTTTTGAGATAGGTTACCATGGTGTAGCTAGCCCAGGCAAGCCTGTAGCTCATTCTGTAGCCCTCTTCTGCCTCTGCCACCAGGTTGAGCACAGCACCTACCTTCTGAGGGACTTCCTACCTTTGATCTAGAGTTCAATGCATCTGGACATTTCTTGGATGACAGGAATGTGCATAACTAAGAACTCAGTTTTATTATTCTTTTGTTTGAGACAGGATCTCACTCTCATAGCCAAGGTTTATCTCAAACTCAGTACTCCTCTGTCTCTTTCCCCAAAGCATTGATATTGCAGGTATGTGCTTCCAGGTCCAATTGCAATGCATGTTTCTGAAATAGGTCATGTGCTTCAGCTTTACATCCAGTTCCTCCTTTATGTGAAGAATTTGTTTCTCAGCCTTTGGCCTGATCTAGCAGAGTATATATATATATGTTCTTATCAGTTTACTAAATATAAAAAATAATGCCTTGTTTATACTGTTGAGATATAAAATAATAATACATGAGACACAACAATGTCAGACAGATACTGAATTGGAGCTCAGCAGTATATATTCCAGAGTCCTGGAACTCTCTATGTAGACCAGACTGGCCTGGAACCCACAGAGATCCACCTGCCTCTGCCTCTCAAGTCCTAGGATCAAAGGTGTGTGCCACTATACCCTGCATTTTAAAAATATTTAATTTTTTAATTTTATGTATATGGATGTTTTGCTTACATGTGTGTCTATGCATGTGTAGTGCCTACAGGGGTGAAAGTCAGATCCCCTGTAACTGGAGATAGACAGGTGTGAGCATCCAGGTAGGTCCTGGGAATCAAGTCTGGGTCCTCTAGAAAAGCAGACCATGCTCTTAATTACTGAGCCTTCGCTTCTGCCCCATAAAACAGTCCGATTTCTGGGCAAATGGAAGATTGAGTCGGCACATTTGTAGCCAGTGTTTCCCATAGTCAAAGGTAAAACATAAAGTCCTTAACCATGTATCCTTGTCTTCCCACAGACAAGTTTTTGCTACCTTTCTGGTCTTCTCTGTTTATGCCTCCTCCAATGTCCCTTCCCTTTGCGTCTACTTTCTTAGCTTTAATTCATCTTTCTTTCTTTCTTTCTTTCTTTCTTTCTTTCTTTCTTTCTTTCTTTNTCTTTCTTTCTTTCCTTCCTTCCTTCCTTCCTTCCTTCCTTCCTTCCTTTCTTTGGATTTTTCAAGACAGGGTTGTTTCTCTGTAGCTTTGGAGCCTGTCCTGGAACTAGCTCTCGTAGACCAGTCTGGCCTCGAACTCACAGAGATCCTCCTGCCTCTGCCTCACAAGTGCTGGGATTAAAGGCATGTGCCACCACCACCAGGATATATTTTAAAACCTTTGTTGTTTTTTTGTAAGCTTTGATTCATATTTCAAACTCACTAAAAAACATTTAGTCAAACAGCTTGAAGTAGTGCAGGCCTCTAATTCTAGTTCTGTGGGAGGTGGAAGCAGAAGGATCAGAGTTCAAGGTCATCCTTAGTGACTAGCAAATTCAAGGCCGGTCTGGGCTACCAGAAGCCCTGTTGCAAAAAGGCCAAGCAACAAACAAAACAAAACCTCAAAGGAGGAGGTGAAGGGCCTGGGTAATTTGTTTGAGGTGACTTTGTAAAACTTTAAGACAATTCTGAAGCCATCTCTGACAATTCTGAACCCTCTCAGCCTCAGTGCCTTAGTGCTTCCCCTCCTCCCCTGGGAACCAAGGACCACAGCTGCACATGCACGTGTGTTCTCCAGAAATTGGGGCAAGGTAACCTTTAAGATGTCAACTCAGTTCCTGAACCATATATGTATGTTTTGATTCAGTCCCCTGGAAAACGGG
>LOEQ01000188.1:27793-55936 GCA_001685075.1 Bramus lutescens | reverse complement strand
TGAAATAGTTAATGCAACTGTTGCTAACACAATAATAATAGTACTCCTGGCTTCATATACTAACCTGGACTTCTGATCAAGTGCTGATGAGCACAGTAATGGAGGTCACCAAAAACCTAAATCCACTGTCAGTCATGTCTAGTCTTGTATCCTCCATTCTCCTTAAGAACAACTAAAGATCCAAAGAAGTGCTTCCATGCCTCTGTGAGCACCAAATGACTGCTCTGCTGCTGCTGCATTGCCAGCAGAGGGAGCCCTTGCTGCAAACCTAACGCTGCCCCTACAGACTTGAAGGTGGCCAACTAACTAACTGCCTGTGGAAGGAGGGAACAGACACAATAGAAGGGATCAAGTTTCAGGTAGGTTGGTTTTACATTGTGTTGGGAATCAGGAATCTTTTCCCTCTTTCTTCTCTTTATTTTATTTTTTTCATTTTTACATTTTTTTATTTACTTATTTTATGTAAAAAATGAATGTTTTGTGTTTATGTATGTTTGTGTGCCAAATGTGTGCCTAGCACCCTCAAAGACCAGAAGAGGGTGTGGGAAACCCTGACTAGAGTTATAGACAGCTGTTAGATACCATGTAGGTGCTGGGAATTTAACCTGGGCCCCCAAGAAGAATAGCCAGGGTTCTTAACCACTGAGCCCTCTCTCCAGCCCTGGCATCTGTTTCTTGAAAGATGATGTTAGTTGCAAAGGGATAATGTTAAGTTACAGGTATTTTAAAATAATGTTTGTAAATGAGTGTGTGTGTATTACATAATTTATAAACATATAATAGTGTGCATATGTATGTGTGAATATATACTACACACACATATATAACTAATACAGTTTTTGAAAAGCCCTTATAAACAACAGCACAATAAAAAGTCTTACATGCTGACACAGTGATCGCCTTCCCTCTCTCCCTCTCTTCCCTTTTCTATGGACATGAGCTGATCAGACAACCACATAAAATACCAGGACACTCTGGTGATAGCTCTACATTACTCAAAATAGAACTGTCTCTGGTGTGTCCTCTTGCAACTCCAATTGTAGCTGTGTCCCATGTTTGCATGAGAGCTTGATTTGAATTCTCCAGTGATGCGAACATTTGAGAGCGTTCGGTAGTTATGGGTCACTGGTTCCCAAAGTTGTAATGTAGGTGAGATTCCCCTGTGGAAGCTGCCGAAATGAGATTTCTGGAGTCTGTTCTCAGATACTTGGTTCTGCGGATTGAACCCAAAGCCTCATTGGCACTATATGTGAAACATTCACTCTGATACTGTGCTGTGGTATAATCCTTTTGTACACTGTGAAGATTTGTCATTGTGATGGGTTTAATAAAGAAGCCGACTGGCCAGTAGCTGAACAGGATAAAGTTAGGCAAGAAGGTGAAACTGAGAATGATGGGAAGGAGAAGAGCAGAGTCAGGGGAGTCACCAGCAGATGCAGAGAGAAGCAGGATGAGCATGCCATGTTGAGAAAAGGTACTAACCTATGTGGCCAAGAATAGATAAGAAATATGGGTTATGGTTGTGAGCCTAGCCTTTAACAGCTGAGCCATCTCTCCAGTCTGAAATATGGGTTAAGTGTCATAGTTAGTAACAAGCCTTAGCTCTTGGCCAATCATTGATAAGTAATCTTATGTCTCCGTGTTGGTTATTTGGGAGCAAGTGGTCAGAGCAGGAAAATTCCACCTACAGTATTGAGCCCAGCTGTAGTGCAAGTCATAGTGGCTCTTTTTTCCCCAAAGGGCACAGACCAGAAACTTTGGTGTCAGCAGCCTGACTTCTGAAGGCATATAGGAGGCATGGGGCTGGGGGATGTGACTGTCTCCACTTATAAGTTCAAAGAGTCACCAGGAACCCTCAGGAGTCTCAAGGCATGAAGTAGAGCCTAGTAGGAGAGAAGCCAGTCAGAGAGCCTCTGCCATATAGGTTCCAAGCATAGCTCCCCCACAGTGCCTTCTGCCAAGCTGTGGGGCTCTAGGAGGCAGTGCACCAAGCCAAAGGAATCCAACCAAGCCTTAAGAGTGCTGTCTTGTAGTTTGTACTTAATGTGACCCATTTCCACTCTCTCTGTATATATGTCTCGGCACAACACACACACACACACACACACAGAGAGAGAGAGAGAGAGAGAGAGAGAGNGAGAGAGAGAGAGAGAGAGAGAGAGAGAGAGAGAGAGAGAGAGAGATATGCTCAACAGACTCCTTTCTGCTATGTATCTGTATTTTGGAAGCATACGATACTTTGTTTAATGAGGCCATAGTTGGAAAGAGCTTTGTCCCTGTACAGATAGTACCTTGAATCTCATCTGCATCTAATAGAGCCTGGTACTCCTTAAATAGTTCAACCTGGCTTTGAGATTGAAGCAGTTCTTTAGCCTTCTAGTGCTGGGGGTCACAGGGATGTGTCACATCTGATTTTGATGACATTATAAGAAACTTTGGATTTTAGCCTTTTCTTCTTTCTTTCCTTTTTTCCTTCATTGCTTCCTTCTTTCCTCCCTCCCTCCTTCCTTCCCTCCCTCCCTCCCTTCCGTCTCTCCCTAACTCCCAGTGCTAGAGACTGGATCCAGGGCCTCTCACATATTATGGGAGTGTTCTACTCCTGATCTACCTTGCAGGTTCCTGGGTCTAGGGCCGATATTGAAATGACTTAGACTTTAGGAAATATTGGGATATACTGGATGCACTTTGCATCTAAGAAGGACATGGATCCGGGGGAGCTAGAGTAGGAATGATGCTGGCTATGTATTTATGGTCTTCAAATTTGAAATCCTCACTGCCAATGTCTTGATGGCTCTGTCCTCATGAATGGGATTAATGAAAAAGACCCCATAGCCAGGCATGATGGCATACTCTACAATCCTAGCACTCACCAGGTAGAGGCGGGAATAGCAGGAGTCTGAGACCAATCTGGGATACAAAATCTGTTTTTTAAACAAAGGCTCTAGAGCAGTGGTTCTCAAACTGTAGGTCATGACCCCTTGGGGGTCATACAACCCCTAGGGTCACTAAGACCATCAGAAAATATATATTTACATAATGATTAATAACAATAGTAAAATTACTTGGTAGTAATTTTAGTACTTAGTAGCAATGAAATAATGTTATGGTTGGGCATCAACACAACATGAGGAACTGTATTAAAGGGTTTCAGCATTAAGAAGGTTGAGAACCACTGCTCTACGGAGCTTGGGATGTAGGTCAGTGGTAGTGCACTAACTTTGTGTGCCCAAAGCTCTAGGTGCAATTCCTAGGACTGGGGAGGAGGAAGCATCAGCTCTTGAGTCTTTAGCCAAAGGCAGATGCAATAAAAAGACCCCCCCCTTTTCTCTTAGCTGTTTTTTTCCTCCCCTTGGTAGTACTGGGCATTGAATCCAAGGCCTCACATATGCTAAATGCATATTCTACATTGGGCTACACCCCTAAACCTAAGACAACTTTCTATAAACCAGGAAACATATCTTCACTGGCACCTTCTGCCCGTGCCCTGGGAGAACAACATTCATGCTCATTGTAACCACACAGTCTACATGGTTTTCTTATGGAAACCTGAATGGACTAAGACAGTCTCTATAATTTTCTTAAAATGTCAGCATGGGCTCATGGGCTCTTTCTTAAAATTTTTTTGTGAGACATGGTCCCACTACACAGCTTGACTTGCCTTGAGCTTGCTAGGTAAATCAGGGTGTTCTTGAACTCATGGAGGTCTGCCTGTCTCTACCTTCTGAATGCTGGGATTAAAGATGTGCACCACCAGGCCCCATCTGGATTCTTCTTCCTCCTCCTCTTCTTTTTTGTTTTGTTGAGACAGGTTTCTCTGTGTAGCTGTGGTAGTTTGAAAGTAACTGCCCCCATAGGGAGTGGCACTATTAGGAGGTGTGGCTTTGTTGGAGTGGGTATAGCCTTGTTGGAAGAAGTTTGTCATTGTGGGAGTGGGCTTTGAGGCTTCCTATGCTCAGGATATCACCCAGCTGACTTCCTGTTGCCTGTAAGATGTAGGACTCTCAGCTATTCCTCCAGCACCACATCTGCCTGCATGCTGCCATGCTTCCCTTCATGACAATAGACTGAACCTTTGAAATTATAAGCTGTCACCTCAGAAAAATGTTTTCCTTTATAAGAATTGTTGGGGCTGGAGAGATGTCTCAGAGGTTAAGAACACTGGCAGTTCTTCCAGAGGTCCTGAGTTCAATTCCCAGCAACCACATGATGGCTCATAACCATCTGTGATGAGGTCTGGTGCCCTCTTCTGGCATAGAGGTGTATATGCTGGAGGAACATTGTATACATAATAAATAAATCTTAAAAAAAAGAATTGTCATGGCCATGGTGTCTCTTCACAACAATAAAAACCCTAAGATAGAAGTTGGCACCAGGAACTGGGGAACTGGGGTATTGCTGTGATAGGCTGGACCACGTGCTTGTTTGGAGAAATTGGGACTTTGGGACTTTGGGTTATAAAAGCAGTTGAATGTTTTAAGCACTGTTTAATGGGCCATGCTAGTAGGAGCGTGGAAGACAGAGGTGCTAAGAGTTATTTGAATTGACAAGGACTCACTCAAGAGGTTTCAGAGGAGAAAAATTTTAGGATGTTGCCTAGAGATCTTTCTTGTGATATTTTGGTGAAGAAAAGGACTGCTTTTTGCTCTTGTCTGAAGACTCTGCTGTAATTGGGTTTTTCTTTGGGTCGCCAGCTCACAAACAGTGACATGGATACTTCTTTAATTATGAAAACTTGTCCTATAGCTTAGGCTTGTTCCTAACTACCTCTTATAAGTAAAATTAACCCATTTCTATTAATCTACATTCTATCACATGATATTACCTCTCTTACATCTTGCACCTCCTGTTTCCTCTCTGTGTCTCTGGGTGTCACAAGCCTAGATTCCTCCTTCTCTTCCTTTCTCTCCCTGGAAAGCCTATACCTCCTGCCTAGCTATTGATCGTTCAGCTCTTTATTAAACCAATTAGAAGGTGCCTTGGCAAAGACACATCTTCACAGTGTACAAATATTCTGCAATAGCCTGCCTGAGGCTAAAGTGAAGAATTTTGAATTAATTCCATTGGCAGAGACATGGGAGATGCAGAGTTTGGAGTTTACACTGCTGGTTTTTGGTCTTGCTTTGGTTCAGTATTTACTCACTATGCTCCCTTTCCTATGTTTTGGAATGGTAATGTATAATATATAAAGTATGTACAATATTTTGGAAGTATGTGATCTGCTTTTTGATTTTGATTTTACATGGGGGTTATAGTTGAGACTGCATGAATCTCAGAAGAGACTTTGAACTTTTAAACATCACTGAGACTGTGAAAGCCTATGGGAACTTTTGGATTTGGACTAAACGTATTTTACATTATGATATCGTTACAAGCTTATGGAAGCCAGGGAGTAGAATGGGGTGGTTTGAATTTAATTGACCTCCAAAATCTCATAGGCAGTGGTGCTATTAGGATGTGTGGACTTAGAACTTTTCTACTGCCTGAAAGATGTAGGACTCTCAGCTATTATTATAGCACCACATCTGCCTGTATGCTGTCATGCTCCCCTTTTTTGATGAGGATGGACTGAACCTCTGAAACTGTAAGCCACCACCTCAGTTTAATGGTTTCCTTTGTAAGAGTTGCTGTGGTCATGGTGTCTCTTCATAGCAATAAAAGCCCTGACTGTCCCGGAACTTGCTCTCTAGACCAGGCTGGTCTTGAACTCAGAGATCTGCCTGTCTCTGCCTCTGTCCCCCAAATGCTGGAATTAAAGATGTGTACCACCATAGCTCCTCATTTTGGATTATCTTTTTAAAAGATTTTTAATTATGTATATGTGTGTGTGGTGGGAGAAGGGCAGGGCTATGTGTGCCTCAGAGGCCAGAAGATGATGTTGGATCTCCTGAATCTGGAGATGTAGGATGAGCTGACAGTAGAGCAGATACAGTATGGATATATAGGTTTCCATACATCAAAGAAAATAAATAAATGTACCATTGTGAGCCACAGGATGTAGGTACTGGGATCCAAATTTAGGTCCTCTGCAGGAACAGGAGAAGTGTTAACTATTGAACCATTTTTCTAGCCCCTCATAGGGTCTTTATAATTCAATATGTTATTATATTATAAACTTCTGCAATGTGCATACTAAGCAATCATTTAAAATTATTTCATATATATCCTAACTTGAACAGAGGAATCTTTTCATAGTGGCTTAGGTGCCTCTTTGGCTTGGCACGAGCCATTTATAAGCACTTTGTTCAAGAGGAAACATGCTAGGATTGCTCTCTGCTTTCTTTGATCTGGCTATGCTAACAGCCATTTCTTAGCAGAATGTGGTAGTGGAAACAGTTTTCACCAAGATCTGAGCATTAGCTGTGTTCATGGTCACTGGGATGAGTTATCAGTATAATAGATCCAGTATGGATATATGGGTTTAGATACAACAGAGAAAACAAACAATAAACATACATATGCACAAACACAGTGTGTGTGTGTGTGTGTGTGTGTGTGTGTGTGTGTCCCTGCTACCTCTAATTCCAGTCCAGTGCCACACTACTGAGTACTTTTGGATTCTGCTTTGTGTGATGGTCAGTGCAAGTCTCTTTTAGAAACCGATACATGAGATGAACTTGAAATAATATTTAAGAGCCAGCCATGCAAAACTCTAGAAACAGATGTTTAGAGTCAGAAGGAAGAGCAAGCACAAAACCCGAGGCAGAAATAAACAGCATTTGAGAAGCAGACCAGCCAATGTGGCCAGACTGTGCTGACTTTCCGAAGAGGATGATGGTTTGAAATGAAGTCAACCCATCAGGAAGGAAAGGCTAAAAATGAAACTACATGTGACCCAACAAAGACACTTAGTAGTGTTTTAGTCAACTAGGAAGATGCCGGAAGGTTTTAAGAAGAGGCTGTGGTAACTTTGTCTCAAAATATGACTGCGGTTATTGCATAGTGTGAACTGTTAAAGAAGCAGAGAGAAGGTGATGAGACCTGCAGTCATCTAGGCAAGAGGGAGGACACAGACGAGGGGAGCAGCAGATGACACAGAAATAGAATAACAAATCGGTGTATCCGAGGGTAGAGACGCATCAATTCTGAATCCTCAAGGGAATTCTGGATGTATATGTCTATTGTGTGTCGTCCTTGCCTTAAGTTCTGAAGCTGAGACATTGAGGAAAGAAATAAATGGGCTGGAGAGATGGCCCAGTGGTTAAGAGCACCGGCTGCTCTTCCAGAGGACATGCGTTCAATTCCCAACACTCATATGGCAGCTCACAGCTGGCCGTAACTTCATTTCCAGGGGATCTGACACCCTCACACAGACACACATGCAGGCAAAACACAAATGCATATAAAATAAAAATAAATAATAAAAAATAAAAGCCAGTAAGGGCTAGAACCACTTTATGGTAAAAACAAGAAAAGCAAGATTAGTAAGGATTTGGTAGGAGACTAGAAGCTCGTAAGTCAGCTTTAATTCTGATTTCACTGTATAGCAGGCTTCAAGAGAAAAGATTTATTCAATATCACATGGAAGGTTGTGTATGCCAGCCTCTGTGTTTCTTTGTGAAAACATTTCCTTAGTGCTTTCATCTTTTCGAACACCACAAAGTGTCACATTCATTGTGTTTCTAGGCCATTCTTCTAATGAGATGCTTGACAGGTATGCTAACACCTTTTCTGCTAGAGGTTCCCCAAGTAAAGGCTCTGGGGGAGTCTTGGCTTCTAGAGAGTCATTTGAGAAC
Organism: Bramus lutescens; assembly: GCA_001685075.1. Lineage (NCBI taxonomy): Eukaryota > Metazoa > Chordata > Mammalia > Rodentia > Cricetidae > Bramus > Bramus lutescens. The sequence continues at coordinate 48,203 of LOEQ01000188.1, read as the reverse complement.
AACTCATCAGCTGCTTCCACACTTTGGCTGCAATAAGAACTAGGGACGGACGTTGACAAACTCACTGTCACACTGCTGCCATTTTCTTCTGAAAGCATGTCAGGGGACTCTCCGCCAACAGGGTCTGGAAGGCAGAATTCATCTTTAGAGTTGACTGCTGTTAAGAAAAAAAAGTCTGCTGTGACTATTACATATTGACAAGTCAAGTCTTCTGTTTCTTTGAGACAGGGTTTCTTTGTGTAGCCCTGCCCGTCCCAGAACTAGCTCTGTACACCAGACTGACTTCAAACTCAGAGATTGCCTCTGCCTCTCGGGATCTGGGATTAAAGGTGTGGACCACAATGCGTGACTTTTTCAAAATTACTATGCATTTATCTGTTTATCTATTTACTAATTTATTTTGCTTTTTTGAGACAGGGCGTCACTGTGTAGATCTGGCTTTCCTGGAACTAGCTCTGTAGACCAAGCTGGTCTCAAACTCAGAGGTCCACTTGCCTCTGCCTCTTCTAGTACTGGGATTATAGGTGGGTGCCACCATGCCCAACGGATAAGCCAAGTCTTAATTAAGAGTCTTTTTAGGGCTATCATGGGTAAGACAATGCTAGAAGAGAAAAAACCAAATCACTATCATCTTTACAATATTAAATATATGATATTTAAATATTCTAGTCCAGGAACATATTCTAATTAGGTTGGAAATCTCAGTTCTACAATGTACTTTTAAAAGTTTCTTGGAGCTGAGTGGTGGTGGCACAAGCTTTTAATCCCAGTGTTTGGGAGGCAGAAGCAGGTGGATCTCCAAGTCTGAGGCCAGCCTGGTCTACAGAGTGGGTTCCCGAATAGCCAGAGCTGTTACACAGAGAAACCCTGTCATGAAAAACCAAAAGAAAAGAAAAAAGAAAAAAGTTTCTTATACCACTGTAGAAAACCAGAGTTGTGGAGCGCAGGCCCAGTGGATACATCTATAAAACTTCCGAAGACCCAAGACTCAGGGAACCCTGTGGGAAAGGGAATGGAAAGATTTCCAAAACCAGAGGAAAGCCTCACAAGGCCTCAACCCTACTAAAGAGCTATCAGAAACCAAGGAAAGCTGGGAGAGGCAGCAGGGGGCTTTCCCAGGGAAGAGCGCACATTGGTTGTCCAATATCAAATGGCCAGCTCTGGAAACACACAAGGAATGTTTTGGGGACTGAACCGGCTGTATTTAGGGCTGTATATACATACATATGCACACACACACACACACACACATACACATACACACAAATATTTGCTTGCAATAACAGAAAAAAGAGGTCATGAATTTGAAGGAAATTAGGGAGAGGTATGCAGGAGAATTTGGAGAGAGGAAAGAGAAGGCAGAAATATAACTATGGCTCAGCAGCTAAGAGCACCCCATGCTCTTGTAGAGGACCCAAGTCTGTTCAACAACACTCTTGTTATGTGGCTTACCCCCACCTGTAACTCCAGCTCCAGGGCATTTAACACCTTCTGGATTCCTTGGGCAACTGAACTCACTCACATCCCCTCCCCCTCCCCCCATTAAATTTTTTTGAGACTAGGTCTCTCTATGTAATTTTGGGTGACTTACTGGGCTTTAACTATGTAGACATTTCTGACCTCTAACTCAGAGAGATCATCTTGTCCTCCTCCCAGGGTAGCTAGGATTAAAGGCATGTGCCAAATGCCTGGCTTATTTATTTTCTTAACTTTTATTGATTCTCTGTGGATTTCACCCCATGCCTTCTGATCCCACTCATCTCCCTGTCCCCCCGCATTTGCTCTCTGCCCTTGCAACCTCCCCAACCCAATAAAACTAAATTTAAAAGAAAAACCCCAAACCAAACAAAACAAAGTAACAAAAACAAAGAAACAAGAAGAAAAATCTTGTCATGGAAGCTGTAACGTGGCCCGTTGAGACACAGTTACTCCAGTCCATCCATCTTTTCTTGCAAGTACTCATTACCACAAGTCATGGGTCTGGCTTGAGGGCTCGAGGCCTTTGGTTTCTGCTACACCACCTATAATGGGCTCTCACTGGGGCTCCTCTTGGATAGCCTGTTGTCCTGTGTCATGGAAATCCTGCTGTTTTGGGTTTGTAGGTCTGTCCCTTTCACATGCTCTGACAGTTCCTGGATTTTGGTGGATGCTGGGGGTAAGCGAACCCATAGCCCTGGGCCTGGGTGGTAGCTGGGTTGGTCAGCCTGTGCCAGCTTTCTCTTGTTGTCACTACCCAGGTGAGCTCTCCAGCACTGCCCAGGCTAGCTCACCCAATGCAGCCTACAGCAAGGAGCTGGGCCAGTTCTTTAGCTCTTGGGCCCTCAGATCTGGGTCCTCCACATTCACCAGGGCCAGACTACTGTTTTGCCCAGGCAAGGTGCAGGGCCCTCTCTCCAGATTGCTGTAGGGGGCATATGAGGGAGGGGGTGGGATCATCTCTAATGCTCTGATGCCCTTAGGGCTGGCTCACCTGCAACAGAATCAGCTCTAATGTGCTGCCCAGGCAGGGTGCAGGGCCTGCTCTCCTGGGTGCTAGTTCTCTCACTCTCATGACCCAAGGGCCAGCTTTCTCATGAGAGCCACAGGGAGCAAGGGGCAGAGGGAGGAGGACATCTTCCCCTCATCCATGCCACTGCATGGAGGGATGGGATCAGCTCCCCAGTTCTCACCTGTGTCCCCAACAACAGGGCTAGCTCTAGCGTGCTGCCCAGACAGGAGGCAGAGGCTTCTTTCTCATGCTCTGCAGCCAAGTGAGGGTCAGGGCTAGAGCTCTTACTCTTGTGACTCTAAGACCATCTCTCACCCTGCCGCAGGTGGTAGTGGGTGGGTGGGTAGGGAGGGCATCTTTCCCTCACCCTTGCCACCACGTGGCAGACGGGGTGTGGTGGGGTCAGCTCTCCTGCTCTCCTGCCCTCAGGGTTGACTCACCTGTGTCCCCAAAACCAAAGGGTCAGCTCTAATGTGCTTCCCTCTAGTGAGGTACAGGCCTACCAGTGACGGGTGGGGCCGTCTTTCCCAGTGCAGGTATGAGCTCTTTCCTGAAGGGTTAGACCAGCTCACCGGCGGCAGTATCCTGTGGAGGTCAGAACCAGCCATCCCAGGACCAGGGAAGGGCAGGGCTGGCTCAGCACAACTTGTGTCCAATGCCCCCCTTGCTAACACTGGCCATGAACATTACCACAGACCCAGACATGGCCTTGGGCAACAGCTTGGGTCCAGATGACATCATAACCTCGGTGGCAGCATGCTCCCCTCCCCCCCCCAGCNNGCAGCAGCATGGCCACTGGGCATTAACATGGTACCAGGTGGCTGGCCAGACTCCAGGCCTCCACAGAGTTCTTGGTGTCAACTGGAGCCCTGGATACCACCTCAGGACCCATCCTTTGCAGGGCCATAGACCCAGACATGGCCCTAGGCTGTGGCCCCTGCTGGATGTCTCCATGGCTCCAGGTAAAAAACTTTCACAGCTAAAAAGATTTTTTTTAATGATTTTTAGTTGAATATTACATTATTTTTTTAAAAATTGACGAGCAGGATCATAAACAAACAAACAAACAAACAAACAACAACAAAGCATTTGGTCCACAGAGAGTGGTAAGAGCCCAAGCATGGGATGGTTTTCTGCCAATAACTGCAGAAGACATTTTTTAATTAATTAATTATGAGACAGAGTCTCTCTACATAGCTGTGACTGTCCTGGATCTCATTATATAAACCAGGCTGGCCTTGAACTGACAGAGATCCTCCTGCCTTTACCTCCTGAGACCTGATATTAAAGGAGTGTGCCACCATGACCAGCTTTTTTTTTTTTTTGGTTTTTCGTCTGTCCCAAAGAGACATTGAAACCTCGGACTCTTGGAACTAGCTCTTGTAGACTAGGCTAGCCTTGAACTCAGAGATTATTATCTCAACAATTCTTCAGGGTAGTTATTGCTGGTGACACTTCACAAATAAGCAAACAGCTACTCAGAGAACCCCCCCTCCACACACCATCAATTAGACACAAGGTATATTTCAATGGTTAAGAGCACTGCCTGCTCTTCCAAAGGTCCTAAATTCAGTTCCCAGCAACCACATGGTGACTCACAACCATCTGTAATGAGATCTGGTGCCCTCTTGAGGAAGAGACCTGGTCAGTCGTCCTCATCAACAGACCACGAAACCCAATATGGACAAGTTCAGCAGAACCGCCGTATACGGGCTGCCCATGCTTCAGCATTGTCAGGGCATCAATTTCATTTCATTCAGTAGGCTCACGCTTTTCATATTAGACTACACGGTGGACACTTTAAAATGGTGTTTGTTGCCGGGTGTGTTGGTGCGTGCTGTAGCCAAGGGAGAACAGAGCTTGAGGCCATCACTCCAGGCCAGTTAGGGTTAAATAGTGAGATTCTGTCCCAAAACAAGACAAACAAACCCCAAATGAAAAACAACATAAAAAACAAGTAAAGCCCCTTAAACCAAAAAGTTAGGTTTTTAAAAATGTCACAAAATGCTTAAAATACATTTTATAATACTTTACATGTTAACTTTTATACTTTACATATTATATTCAAAATTTTATATTCATTTCTAAAACTGTGTAGGACAAGTTTTGAGATATAAGGATATGGCATGCACATATAAATGGCTACAAAATACTCAAGGTTTTTCTCCCACACCCTGACTCATCCCAACCCGTGGCATCACAGCACGGTCACCATTACGATGCCTTTGAATTCAATAAAGAAAAAAATAATTTCACATTTTAAGACAGGTTATTACATTTTCTTCTTAAAAAAGATATGCCAATCCACATACTACATTGATATTTCTTTTAAATTTTCATGAAATATAAAATAAATGACATTCTATGAAAGAATCTCCTTAATGTTTTAAGATTTAAGAAAATATTTGCTACACAAATACTTCTAACAATTTATTGAGGAGAAAAGTACCTTTTATCTGTGCTGCTTCCCTTTCTCTGTGCTCTACCTACATAAAAAAGCCATTTGCATTATTTAAAAGCGAAGGACATTTGTATAGTTTTTATATTTATACATTTATACTAGTAAGAATTGCAATATTACACGTTTTGATAAAAATGTTTCTTTCTACAGAATGGAAAAAGAAAACCTGAGGGCAGGAGAAAGGCTTGTCGGTTAAGAGCACACACTGCTCAGTATTTCTTTTCAACTGCTATGGCACCTCATCGTCCACTCATGAGGGGGAGGCTCCTGTGGGAGCTCCATTTCCTAAGGCTTCTGCCACCTCAGAGCTGTCCCTGGAGGGCCAGTCTTCCAGCCCATGAGCCTTTGGGAGGCAGGCCACATCTAAATGTTGGCAGCAGCTCAACTGCATCTCAATTAAGCTGTTGCATGCAAAACAAAGGTGCTCTGAAAATAAAGCTTTTCAAAGAGAAAGTAGATATGATCCTTGAGCTCTATTGTTAGGATGGATTTTGGAACGTTTTCTCAACAGTATGACCCAAGAAATAAGAACAGAAATTATACTTAGCCAATATTGAAAACTTTTATGAAACTCTGTTACAAGGGTAAAAACTCACCAAGTGAGATTTAAAAATGGAAAAGCAGGCCAGGTGTGGTGTACACTTTTAATCCCAGCACTTAAGCAGGCCAGGTGTGGTGTACACTTTTAATCCCAGCACTCTGGAGGCAGAGGTATGTGACTATTTATGAACTCCAAAGTTCAAGGCCAGCCTGGTCTGTATAGTGAGTTCAAGAACAGCCAGGGCTACATAGAAAGACCCTGTCTCAGCCAGGTGGGGAGATTAAGATATTGTCCCTTCTTTCAAGGTGCTTGTATGGTATTGATGAGCAAAGCAGACCACAATTAACAATGTCATGTGTCAAAAGAGCATCATAAGGACAAAATAGAGCATGGATGGCAAAGTCTAGTAGAAACTGAAAATATAGCTGAGTTCTACTAGGGCACTGGCGAGTAAGAGATGCGAGCCCTGTGAACCAGAGGCTAAGAGAAAGGAATCCAGTTCTAAGATGACTTTGTTAGGAAAACAATAAAATCAGGAGCTTTTACTCAAAATAAGAAGAAAGGGAATTAAAAAAGAAAGAAGTCACAGAAAACCCAAGGGAACACAAGTTCATTACATTGACTCAGCGGTTACAAACTTCCCCCAAAGAAACTGGTGGTCCCCAAAAGGTTACAGTTTCTACTGTATACCCATGTTAGCATTTCTTATACAAGTTCTTCCAGAGAACAGAAAGACATTGCTGGCTGTTCCTCCAAATACATTTTCTTCTTTGTGGGTAAAACTAGACTGTCTCAGCTTCCCATACCATTATGTGAAACAATATGACAGACTTCTGACCAATGGAATCTGAGGGCAATGATGTCATAGAAACCTTCTGCAGCTCTTTCTTCGTGACTGTGGACAAGGTGGTCTCCAAGGGAACTGTGGAAGTTGCAGGTTGATAGCACCTCCATCAGTCTACTGGATCTGATCTGACCACCATCATAGAAAATTCAACCTCCCCAAATCTCATATTCTTTGCAGGGGCATGTTCTGTGTTCTCCAATATAGAATATAGACAAACAGTTGAAAGCCAGTAAAACTTGGAAATGATACATTTTGAAACAACCTATGGGAAACAAGAAATTTCAAGGAGACAGAGAAAATATTTTTAATGAGTATAAAGAAAATATGATGTCAAGCCTGGTGGTGGTGGTACTTACCTTTAATCCCAGTACTCAGGAGGCAGAGGCAGGCAGGTCTCTGTGAATTGGACAACAGCCTGGTTTACAAAGCGCAGCCAGGATGTTACACAGAGAAACCCTGTCTCCAAAACCAAAAAAGACCAAAAACCAAAAAAAAAAAAAGTATCATTCCATTAGTATATTTTATGGGGAAAAAGGTTAGAGTTTTATTCTTGGTGAATTATAGAACCATAGTCTAATAGTTTATGTGAGAGAAACTAGAAAAATAAACCATTAGTTCTTTGGTGACATCTGCTTTGCGTTTGTTTTTTTCTTCCTTTTTCTTTTTGAGATAGGCTTTCTCTGTGTAGTCCTAGCTGTCCTGGAACTTGCTCTGTAGAACAGGCTGGCCTTGAACTCAGAGTTTTGCCTGGCTCTGCCTCCTGAGTCCCTGGGATTAAAGTTGTGCACCATCACCCCCAGCCTTCTTTGCCTGTTTTCTAAGTGAATGAACTCAAATGAATTACATAGCCACTAGTGAGCTCCTTCTGCTATTTCCTGTGAATATTCCTGTGAATATAAAGTTTTCAATGCCATCTACTTACCATTTCTAAGTTCAGAATTATCGCATGCTCTCAAATTATGTGCCTCCATTTGCATCTGAAAATGCTATCAGTCTCTTCTTTTTTCTTTTCTTTTTTACTTTTTGAGATAGTGTCTCACTGTGAAAATCTAGTTGGCCTGGAACTCTTTCTATGTAGACCAGGCTGGCCTCGAAATCACAGAGATCTATTTGGACTCCAGAGTGGTGGGACTAAAGGTGTTTTCCATCAAGCCTGGTTAGAAATATTTTTAAGTAATTTTTAAAAATTATGTGAATATTCATGGGCCATAATTTACATATGTGTACCGTGGAGGCCCAAAAATGTGAGCCTATTTCCACCTTGTCTGATGGTCAGAGAGTTTGGAGGTTGCTCAAAATGGTTGACAAGCATAGCTGCATGTACCGACTCAGGGTGTGATTACCTGGTTCTTTTGACATTAAGATGGCTCATACAAGTAGATCCATTCCATCCTGACATATGGTCAGGATATGCAAATGTATTTCTGCTCCTTCTTTTGTAACTATGAGTTCCTGGGAAGTGACTGCCTTCAGGATATTTGGTCTAGGGTAGCTTTACTGTCTAAACAACAAAATGCTAATGACTTGATGTCTCTAAGTGTTAAAGCAATTAACTGTTTGAGTTGTCCTTTGAATCATGTTAAAGAAGTCTTTTGTTGCCTTCTTCCCCTTTTGTATTAGGGCATAAAAGCATATGGAAAATTAAACACGAACTATTTCAATATTCACTGGAATGCCCTCCTAGTACTATTCTATGGTTTCTGCTTTATTATTTTTCATGTGTCTTTGTATTCTTTACTTATATTTCTAAATCCCCACAGCCCTACCCTGGCAAGGGGTGTTTTTGCTGAGGCTGGTTCTCGACAGTGTACCATGTGTATGTGCTGTGGGACAATGGTCTTGTACCCTGTAAAGATTTTTGTATTTAATAAAACAATGGGCATTTTAATTTGGTTTGATCTGACCTAACTGGATTTCTTTGCGCCGGCAGAGCTGCCTGTCTTAGGATTTTTTCCCAACAAGTTTTACTGGTTTAATGAAATGCCGATTGGCCAGTAGCCAGGCAGGAAGTATAGGTGGGGTGACCAGAGGCTCAGTCTGCAGCCATCATCTAGACACAGAGGAAGCAAGATGAGACTGCCTTGCTGATAAAAGGTACCAAGCCATGTGGCTGACACAGACAAGAATTATGGGTTAATTTAAGATATAAAAATTAGTTAATAAGAAGGGACTCGATTATTCGGTTGGTCAAATATTAATTACATGACCTCTGTGTGTTTCTTTGGGACTGAATGGCTACAGGACTGGGCGAGACAGAAACCTCTGTCAACATGTGTGCAGGTGCTTACAATCCAGATGAGGATGTCAGATTTCCCTTGAATTACAGGTGGTTGTAGGCCATAGGGTGTGGGTGCTGGGAAATCTAGGTCCTCTTGTGAAAGTAGCAAGTGTTCTTACCTCTGAGCATCTCTCCAGACCCCCAATTCTACAAATCTTATAGTTACAATGACTGGATAAACTTACTTTCAAATTATTATAGAAGTAGATATCTGAACCTTCCTTCCCTCTTAAAACGATTCTTCAATAACTTGAGGACAACTGCCTGAACTTATAGGCAACACTAAGATTTTTACAGGAGATGCATTTTTCCAGTTCACCAAATTGTTCCTCAATAAAATTCTTCATGAGGAATGAGTAAAATAATTTTTGAACAAGAAGAATGTGTTGTTTGAACATGATGGTCCAGGCCTTTAGTCCTAGCAGATGTAGTCAGAACTCTGTAAGTTCAAGGCCAGCGTTGTCTACATAGTGAATTTCAGGTGAGCCAGGGCTACATAGTGAGACCCTGTCTCCAAAGGAGGAATGGAAGAGGTGGTCAACATGTTTCCATCCACATTTTGCCTTGTAGGCAACTGAGAGTTAAGTTTTACTTTAAACATATGTAGATTTTTTATTTTATAAATTGTTATGCCAATTATTCATCTTGACTTCTTACTGTATTTTTAAATGTCTTCTTAAGTTTGGTTACATTCCAGACATAAGAAGTATTGGTGAGTGGGGAGATGGCGCAGTCAGTGAAGTGCTCATTACATAGAGCAGAAGGACCTGGGTTTGGAGTCCAGCCTTCATGACAAAAGCAGAGTTCCGTAGCATGCCCATGTCATTTCAGCACTGTGGTGGCAGAGATGGACTCCCTGGACTTGCTGGCCAGCCAGTTTAGCCAGCAAACAAGCTCCAGGCTTACTGAGAGACCATACTTCAAAAATTCAGGTGAGTAGTAACTGAGGAAGAAACTTCACATCAACATCTGACCTCCGCATGTGTACATGCACACACGTGCTCACACACACACATGCGTATGCGTGCACACACACACATACACACTCATGCATATACACCTAGACTCTCATATGCACACATGCAACCATGCAAAGAATGTCATTTGTGTTAAAGACAATGTGCTACCTTCACCATCAAAAGCCAGAAAGAAGAGCTCAATATTTATTATGACCAAATTAACATTTCTAGTTGCAGAAAATAATATCCATTTTCCAAATGGACCATGTAGTAGTTTCTTTCTTTTTTAGACCCACGTTTTCAATTTTAAGCTGCATAGCTAACTTATCCTAAGGCATTGATTTGGACATGGCATTACATGTCAGTACAAGCAAGTCTTATAACAGATGTCAAGACATAACAATAACTCTTTGCCATAAAATGAAAGTCCAGGCAAAGATACTATATTCCATATTCAACAACCAAACACTAGCTGCAATAAACAAAACTACAAAGAGAAATTCCTCTGGTCAAAAGAAAATGTAGCGGTCATTAAAGCGCCTCCAGAGATTCATTTCTTCCCCCTCCCAGAAGAGGCAAATATTAGTAAAATATGTACTGAACTGCATTCTGATTCTGCATCTTGACATCTACCTTGGGGAGATGCTTAGACCTAATGAGTTAAAATAATTAAATCTTGAAAGAGCTATTAAATATTTGTTGTTAATCCAGTGAGAATAAAACCTAACTTTCTTAATTCTCAAAATAGAACACCCACTTTATTACCTGTGCATGTTCCATGCAAAATATACTGAGTTCCTTTGAGAAATAAGTGACTTTGTATCCTTGCCAGATCCTTGTCTTAAACCAATGACTATCTGACCCTTTGAAGTCAGTACGGGCAAATGAAATCTGAAGTATTAACTAAGCAATAAGTAAATATTACAAGCAGTAAATGACCCTCTAGAAAGCGTATTAGTATGACAATAGATTTCTCTTTCTAAAGAAATGACTCTGGGGGTGGGGAGAAGATGGTAAATTAGAGATGCTAGAACTTTCCTAGGTCTCCGGAAATCTGAAATAAAATCTCAGGTACGTGACTGCGGTGAGGCAAGGATGGCGAGGAAAGAGGAAGGATGGCAGGAAACAACAGACAGAGATGAGGTGAAATCCAGACCTGCCGCCCTGTAGCACGGAAGTGGGGAAGTGAGGGGAGCAGATAAAGCTCCCTAGGCTCCACAAGGGGCACAAGCCGGCAGCTCTGCAGAAATGCAGGTCGAGAAGGGACATCGACCAGGCGCAGCAAGCACTGGAGAGGGAGGAGACCCTGCGTCTTCCAGCTTGCCCACTACTGCTCTGGAAGGCGATCATTCTTACACTCCTGGCTTTCAGTCAGGGAAAGCAGAAGGGCAATAGTTCTGGACCCAGCTAAAGGAGTGATCACGTGGAGCCTGGATACAACCAGTACTCTGATTTACACCCAGCNNNCCCCCCCCCCAAGACAGATCTACTTGGGCTGAAAATGTGAGTCTTTCTGAAGAGGGAAACTAGGGGTGATTATGTCAGAGCAACTTTTGTTCAAGTTCTGGCAGAAGGAGAGATAATGGCCATGTGTATTGCATGGTGCTAGAGCATGCAGGATTACTCTTGACCCTCTGGCACAGATGGCACCGCCTTGCTACTTTCTATATTCTCAGAGGGCCTGAGAGACTTGGTGGAAGGAGTTGCTGCTCTGGGATTTCTGGGGCCAAACACATTCTGGCTGGTGGGAGGAGGCACCCAGAAGGACCTGGGGCAATGTGAGCTTTAGTCTCAGCTGGCGGGAGCAGTGGAGAGGANCCCCCCCCCCAAGACAGATCTACTTGGGCTGAAAATGTGAGTCTTTCTGAAGAGGGAAACTAGGGGTGATTATGTCAGAGCAACTTTTGTTCAAGTTCTGGCAGAAGGAGAGATAATGGCCATGTGTATTGCATGGTGCTAGAGCATGCAGGATTACTCTTGACCCTCTGGCACAGATGGCACCGCCTTGCTACTTTCTATATTCTCAGAGGGCCTGAGAGACTTGGTGGAAGGAGTTGCTGCTCTGGGATTTCTGGGGCCAAACACATTCTGGCTGGTGGGAGGAGGCACCCAGAAGGACCTGGGGCAATGTGAGCTTTAGTCTCAGCTGGCGGGAGCAGTGGAGAGGANAGGAGCCGCTGTTCGCCCTGTTTCGGCAGGGCTGCACACGGAGAAACACTCAGGAATTTAGCCTAGACACTGGCATGGGCGCCATGACCCTGCAGGAGGCCAGGGCTTTCCCTGCAAATATTCCTTAGTGGCGTGATCCATTTGGATGGACATCAGAGAGAAAACAGCTGCCCGCTCTGACTCCCAGTAAGGACAGGACTGGGGTGGAGGCGGAGACAAAACATTTCTACTCCCTGTCAGCAAAGAAGAAATAATGACTCTCGTGTTTTCTTTCTGTCTAAATTTGTTTTCTTTCTCATTATTTCTACCATCATCCCACATGTTTGTCTCTTTATCTTTTTTATTATATTCATTTGTTGTATTTAAAATTATTTTTAGATTTATTATAGCGTAGGAGCGTTTGGCCTGCATATATATATATATATATGCACACCATGTCCGTGTCTAGTGCCAGGGAAAGTTCGAAGAGGATTTCAAATCCCCTGGGACTGAAATACAGAAGGTTTTGAGCTGTCATGTGGGTGCTGGGAACCAAACTTGGCTCCTCTGAAAGAAAACAAGTGCTCTCAACCACGCTGCCGATTCTCCAGCACTACATTCATTTATTTTATTTGTGAGGGGTAGGAGAAGGGTTCAGGCACAGGCCATGGTGTGTGGCGTATGTGTGGAGGTCTGGGGACTGGTGTGGGAGGTCCTTCTGTCTATGTGTTGCTTTTATTGGTTAATGAATAAAGAACTGCTTTGAGCCTATGGCAGGGAAGAACAGAACTTAGGTAGGCAGGGAAAGCTAGGCTGTACTCTGGGAGAAAGAAGGGCGGAGTTAGACGCCATGGAGCTGCTGCTGCACGAGATAGCCATGCTGAAACTTTCCTGGTAGGCCACGACCTCGTGGTGATATACAGATTCATAGAAATGGGTTAAATTAATATGTAAGAGTTAGCCAATAAGAAGCTAGAGCTAATTAATGGTCCAAGCAGTGATTTAATTAACACAATTTCTTTGTGATTATTTCGGGGCTGAGCAGCTGGGAACTAACTAGTGGCTTCCTCCAACGGCACAGCTTGCAGAAGTCAGTTCTTACCCTTCTACCACATGGTTCCTGGGTATTCAACCAAGCCTGGCAGGCTTGGCAGCAAGCACCTTTACCTACTAAGCCATCTTGCTGGTCCCCCTCTTTCTTGTTTCTTTTCTCTTTCCCATCATCTATTCTTATTAATTATTAACATCTTTAGTTTGAATAATTTTTAAACATTTAGTTTATAAGTATTCTAACTCTTTTCTAACCTTACTGAGGATGAAGTTCATGTTTCTATTTTTTTTTACTACTTTTAACTATCTAGTTTGCTTTTGAATTACTGTTTTCATTGCTGATGTGTGCTTTCTTTCCTCCGAGTTACTGTGAGGATTGTGACTCCAAGAAAATGCTGCCCACTAAGGAGACCCTCCTAAAATAAACTGATATCATCCCAACAGATGGAACCACAATGTGAAATGCAAGGAATGCAAAAAGCAAAGAAATAGGACTCCTCCACAACCTCAGTAACCAAATTTAAAAAGACTTGTTGAACATTTACACAATGGAGTACTACTCAGTGGTTAAAAAAAAAGACATCTTGAAATTTGCAGGCAAATGGATGGATCTAGAAAAAAAACCATATTGAGTGAGGTAACCCAGAATCTGAAAGACAAATATAGTATGTACTCACTCATAAGTGGCTTTTAGACATAAAGCAAAGAAAAACCAGCCTACAGTCCAGAACCCCAGAGAACCTAGACAACAAAGAGGACCCTAAGAGGGACATACATGGATCTATATAGGAAGGAGAAAAAGACAAGATCTCATGAGTAAATTTGGAGCATGGGGGTCATGGGAGAGGGTAAAATGGAAGAGGGGAGGGAGGGAGGGAAGAGGAGAAAAAAAGGATAGCTCAATAAAAACAATAAAAAACTATATTATGCAATATTTTATGGGTCATGTTTAAGATGTATAATACAATGTTGTAATATATGTTCATATTGAGAAAAATTATCACAAAGTCAATTAACATTTCCATTCATTCATTCATTCTTCATATATGAATAATATATAATAGAAAACCTCACACATATCATCATAACAACTTTAAAGTACAATAAACTTTAATGATTTAAGGGAAAAAAGGAGATGTTGAAATGGTTGGACAAAACAAAGTCTAGATTTTAAAATGATAAAAGGCTATCTCAAAGAGTATTTAAACAGGCAGATAAATAAGGTAAAGAAGTCTACTTAAGAGTTAAATTAGGTAGAGGCTGGAGAGATGGCTCATCAGTTAAGAGTATTAGCTGTTCTTCCAGAGGACCCAGGTTCAATTGCCAGCACACATAGCATCACACAATCATCTAACTCCTGTTCCAGGAGATCCAGTGTCCTCTTCTGGCCTCCATGGGCACTTCAAGAGCATTGCACATTGTTCAGACAAAATACCCAAACATGTAAAAATAAACAATAAATAAATAAAAAAAATTTTTAAAAAGAGTTAGATGACAGATAACTGTCTTAGTTAGGTGTCTGTTGCTGCAATGAAATGCCATAACCAAAAATCAGGTTGGGGAGGAAAGGGTTTATTTGAATTACACTTCCAAAACATAGTCAGAACAAGAACTCAAGCAGGCCTGGAACCTGGTGGCAGGAGCTGATGCAGAGGCCATGGAGGGGTGCTGCTTACTGACTTGCTCATCATGGCTTGCTCAGTCTACCTTCTTATAGAACCCAGGACCATTATTAGTCAATGGCACTGCCCACCATGGGCTGGACCCTCCCCCTTTGATCCCTAATTGAGAAAATGCCTTACAGTTGGATCTCATGGAGGCATTTCCTCAACTGAGGCTCCTTCCTCTCTTATGCTCACTTGTGTCAAGCCGACGCACAGAACCAGCCAGTACAGTGGTGAGATGCTCCAACAGGCAAAGATTCTTGACTCATGTATGCCCCTCCACACCATACATGCACACAATGACAATGTTTTTCTTTTAAGAGCCAGATGAGAAATCCAATAACATGGATGAGCAATTCAGTAAGGAAACTGAGATTCTGAGGAACCCCTTATCAAAATTTTAGAAATAAAAATTCAACAAATTAAAATTTTAAAGGGACAGTAGAGATCACAACATATCATATTAAGATGAAGAAAGAATAACAAGGGCTGAAGACAAGATCAAATAGTTCAGACAACAATACAAAGAAAAATAATTATACAACAACTTTCAAGAAATCATGGACACTAACCTAGGAACCTATGAAGTAGAAGCAGGAGTGATATAAATCCTAAAGGCAAGAAAATCTTTTCAATGTAATTATAGCAGAAATTTCCCCAAATCTAGGAAAGGACATGGCCATCCAAGTACATGAGACATTTAGAATCCTAAATAGATATAACTAGAAAATAACTTCACATCACATTTTAGCTAAGCTACCAAGAGTACAGAGCAAAGAAATACTATTGACAGAAATAACTTAAAAATTCCAAATAAACTACAAAAGGAAAATTCATCAGAATTACAGGAGACTCACAGAAAAAAAATCCTAAAAGTCATAAACACATAGAATGATATTTTAAGCACAAAGAGTAAATAATTATGAACAAAAGTTACTGTATCCAGTGAAGTTATTCTTCAAATCAACAGAAAAGTAAAGAACTCCTAGGATAATCACAAAATGAATCAATTAATGATATTGCAGAAGATATGTAAAGGAATTCACACAGATGAAGAAGAGAGACAGTCCCAAGCAGGTGGCTTCCCTAAAGAATAAATTTCACAAGAAGAAAGTATGAACAACTGGGAACTATCAAATAACCAAATTAGAAAGTTCAACACAGTAACACAGGAAACTCCTAAGGCAAATAAGGAAGAAAAGAACAAAGTGTTTGAATCAACCAGAAAACAACAACAAAACGCTCTGCACACTTAAAGGAATTAGCAAGCCTCTCTCTCAATAGCAACTTAAATCTAAACAGCCTTAACTCTCCAATTAAATGACACAGACTGAGTAAATGGATTAGAAAACAAGGGCCAGTTGTTATTTGTTGGCAAGAAATGTATTTCACTATTTGGCACTGTTTGGGGAGGTTTAGGGAGTGTGATCTTGCTGGAGGAAGTACATCACTTGAGACAGGATTTGAAGTTTCATAGCCTTGAATCATTCCCAGTTGGCTGTCTCTGTTTCATGCTCATGATTGGCGGTGTGAGCTCTCAGATCTTAGCTTCCTGCTCCAGCTGCTATGTCTGCTGCCTGCTGCCATGGTGTCTTTGCTATTATGGATCCCAAGTCTTCTAGGATGGTAAGTCCGAACAGACTTTTCTTCTTCTTCTTTTTCTTTTTTAATTAATTAATTTATTATGTATACACATGCCAGAAGAGGACACTGGATCTTATTACAGATGGTTGTGAGCCACCATGTGGTTGCTGGGAATTGAACTCANAAAAAAAAGACATCTTGAAATTTGCAGGCAAATGGATGGATCTAGAAAAAAAACCATATTGAGTGAGGTAACCCAGAATCTGAAAGACAAATATAGTATGTACTCACTCATAAGTGGCTTTTAGACATAAAGCAAAGAAAAACCAGCCTACAGTCCAGAACCCCAGAGAACCTAGACAACAAAGAGGACCCTAAGAGGGACATACATGGATCTATATAGGAAGGAGAAAAAGACAAGATCTCATGAGTAAATTTGGAGCATGGGGGTCATGGGAGAGGGTAAAATGGAAGAGGGGAGGGAGGGAGGGAAGAGGAGAAAAAAAGGATAGCTCAATAAAAACAATAAAAAACTATATTATGCAATATTTTATGGGTCATGTTTAAGATGTATAATACAATGTTGTAATATATGTTCATATTGAGAAAAATTATCACAAAGTCAATTAACATTTCCATTCATTCATTCATTCTTCATATATGAATAATATATAATAGAAAACCTCACACATATCATCATAACAACTTTAAAGTACAATAAACTTTAATGATTTAAGGGAAAAAAGGAGATGTTGAAATGGTTGGACAAAACAAAGTCTAGATTTTAAAATGATAAAAGGCTATCTCAAAGAGTATTTAAACAGGCAGATAAATAAGGTAAAGAAGTCTACTTAAGAGTTAAATTAGGTAGAGGCTGGAGAGATGGCTCATCAGTTAAGAGTATTAGCTGTTCTTCCAGAGGACCCAGGTTCAATTGCCAGCACACATAGCATCACACAATCATCTAACTCCTGTTCCAGGAGATCCAGTGTCCTCTTCTGGCCTCCATGGGCACTTCAAGAGCATTGCACATTGTTCAGACAAAATACCCAAACATGTAAAAATAAACAATAAATAAATAAAAAAAATTTTTAAAAAGAGTTAGATGACAGATAACTGTCTTAGTTAGGTGTCTGTTGCTGCAATGAAATGCCATAACCAAAAATCAGGTTGGGGAGGAAAGGGTTTATTTGAATTACACTTCCAAAACATAGTCAGAACAAGAACTCAAGCAGGCCTGGAACCTGGTGGCAGGAGCTGATGCAGAGGCCATGGAGGGGTGCTGCTTACTGACTTGCTCATCATGGCTTGCTCAGTCTACCTTCTTATAGAACCCAGGACCATTATTAGTCAATGGCACTGCCCACCATGGGCTGGACCCTCCCCCTTTGATCCCTAATTGAGAAAATGCCTTACAGTTGGATCTCATGGAGGCATTTCCTCAACTGAGGCTCCTTCCTCTCTTATGCTCACTTGTGTCAAGCCGACGCACAGAACCAGCCAGTACAGTGGTGAGATGCTCCAACAGGCAAAGATTCTTGACTCATGTATGCCCCTCCACACCATACATGCACACAATGACAATGTTTTTCTTTTAAGAGCCAGATGAGAAATCCAATAACATGGATGAGCAATTCAGTAAGGAAACTGAGATTCTGAGGAACCCCTTATCAAAATTTTAGAAATAAAAATTCAACAAATTAAAATTTTAAAGGGACAGTAGAGATCACAACATATCATATTAAGATGAAGAAAGAATAACAAGGGCTGAAGACAAGATCAAATAGTTCAGACAACAATACAAAGAAAAATAATTATACAACAACTTTCAAGAAATCATGGACACTAACCTAGGAACCTATGAAGTAGAAGCAGGAGTGATATAAATCCTAAAGGCAAGAAAATCTTTTCAATGTAATTATAGCAGAAATTTCCCCAAATCTAGGAAAGGACATGGCCATCCAAGTACATGAGACATTTAGAATCCTAAATAGATATAACTAGAAAATAACTTCACATCACATTTTAGCTAAGCTACCAAGAGTACAGAGCAAAGAAATACTATTGACAGAAATAACTTAAAAATTCCAAATAAACTACAAAAGGAAAATTCATCAGAATTACAGGAGACTCACAGAAAAAAAATCCTAAAAGTCATAAACACATAGAATGATATTTTAAGCACAAAGAGTAAATAATTATGAACAAAAGTTACTGTATCCAGTGAAGTTATTCTTCAAATCAACAGAAAAGTAAAGAACTCCTAGGATAATCACAAAATGAATCAATTAATGATATTGCAGAAGATATGTAAAGGAATTCACACAGATGAAGAAGAGAGACAGTCCCAAGCAGGTGGCTTCCCTAAAGAATAAATTTCACAAGAAGAAAGTATGAACAACTGGGAACTATCAAATAACCAAATTAGAAAGTTCAACACAGTAACACAGGAAACTCCTAAGGCAAATAAGGAAGAAAAGAACAAAGTGTTTGAATCAACCAGAAAACAACAACAAAACGCTCTGCACACTTAAAGGAATTAGCAAGCCTCTCTCTCAATAGCAACTTAAATCTAAACAGCCTTAACTCTCCAATTAAATGACACAGACTGAGTAAATGGATTAGAAAACAAGGGCCAGTTGTTATTTGTTGGCAAGAAATGTATTTCACTATTTGGCACTGTTTGGGGAGGTTTAGGGAGTGTGATCTTGCTGGAGGAAGTACATCACTTGAGACAGGATTTGAAGTTTCATAGCCTTGAATCATTCCCAGTTGGCTGTCTCTGTTTCATGCTCATGATTGGCGGTGTGAGCTCTCAGATCTTAGCTTCCTGCTCCAGCTGCTATGTCTGCTGCCTGCTGCCATGGTGTCTTTGCTATTATGGATCCCAAGTCTTCTAGGATGGTAAGTCCGAACAGACTTTTCTTCTTCTTCTTTTTCTTTTTTAATTAATTAATTTATTATGTATACACATGCCAGAAGAGGACACTGGATCTTATTACAGATGGTTGTGAGCCACCATGTGGTTGCTGGGAATTGAACTCAGGACCTTTGGAAGAGCAGGCGGTGCTCTTACCCTCTGAGCCATCTCTCCAGCCCAAGACTCTTCTTCTATATGTTATTGTGGGCATGATGTTTAATAGAAAAAGTAACTAACACACGGACAGGAGAATGCTAGGGTGGAGCCTGGTGCACTGAAGACCAGTCTAAAGGAGAAAAACAACACCATAATCCTACTTCAACCTAGTCCCTCCTGAACATTGCAAACACTTCTGTTGAGAAAAGAAAGGTGATCTAAATAAAAACCAAATTACATCAATGATCAAATTCCGGATGCACAAATCTCGACACAAAAACACAAGAAGCATGAAAAATCAAGTCTCTCTCAAAATTGAGCTATCCAACAGTAATGGCTCCCAAGAGAATGACATAAACAAAATCCCTGACAACAAATCCAAACGATTGTGTTCAAAGAAACCAGAGCACACAAATAAACTCCTGAATTAATTCTGTGAGAATACAAACAGCTGAACCAAATAAGAAAGTATTTACAATTCAGAAAGGAGCTAGAAATACTGAAGAAAACCAAACTGAATAGCTCAGTGGAAAGATTCACCAATAGACTAGTTCTGGAGGCCACCCTCAGTGTGGCACGTGTACTGGGAATAGTAGACTCAAGGTCTCCTCTTCCTCTGGGGCTGCTGGAGTCCGCCACCTGTTCAGCTTCTTCCAGATTCTATTTCCCATCCCCCTACAGTGTCCTATTTCCTATGTCTGCCAGACTCTGTCTCCTACTCAATATACTATTTACTTTTCTAAGACAGGGTTTTGCTCTGCGACTGAGGTGGCCTAGAACTTGAGATTTTTCTGCCTTAGCTTCTCTTGTATGCAGCAGAAGGATGGATGCTCTTTTCATATCCATTCTGTTAGCCTGTGACTTTTTATAGACTAATTATTGAGTCCATTGATATTAAGAGATACTAATGACCAGTGATTGTTAATTCCTAATATTATTTGGTTTTGTTGTTTTTGGTGTGTGTGTGTGTTTCCCTTCTTTGGGATTTGCTGGTGTAGGATTCTCTATTGCCTGGGTTTTCGTGGGCACAGCTAACTTCTTTGAGTTGGAGTTTACCTTCTAGTACTTTCTGTAGAGTTGGATTTGTGGATATGTGTTGTTTAGGTCTGGTTTTGTCATGGAATATTTTCTCTGTCTGTGGTTATTGAAAGTTTTGCTGGACATAATAGTTTGGGCTGGCATCCGTGTTTCTTAGTGTCTGCAAAATGTCTGTCCAGGACCTCCTGGCTTTCAGAGTCTCCACTGGGAAGTCGAGTGCTATTCTGATAGGTCTGCCTTTATATGTTACTTGGCCTTTTTCCTTTGCAGCTCTTA
>LOEQ01000188.1:0-19910 GCA_001685075.1 Bramus lutescens | reverse complement strand
GCCTCTGCCTCCTGAGTGCTGGGATTAAAGGTGTGCGCCACCACTGCCTGGCATCAACCACCTTCTTTTACAAGTTCATTATTATTACTTTTTAAAGACAGGATCTCTCTACATAGCCCTGGCTTCCTGGAACTCACTCTAGTCCAGACTGGCCAGGCTGGGCCTTGAACTCTGGATTATCCTGCGTCCACCCAGAAACTGCTGTGGTTGCAGACACACATGACACTGTTTTGTAACATGTAATATGGTAACTTTATGTTCCATCACTTTTTATATTACCTTTTTATGATTAAAGAAGAATTGAGATTTTTATTGTTAATTTTCTGTAAATATACATTTGCTTGTTTGAGACAGGTCTTCCTATCCAGAGCAGGCTTGCCTTTCATCCTCCTGCCTCAGCCTCCTGAGAGATGGGATCACAGGAGTTCATCATTCCATCTGGCTCTGGAAACAGAGGTTTTCATTGGTATTTTCTTTTGTTTGCTTTCCAGTTTCTAAACTATTTTTAGGGAAACATTTTGTTAACAATTCTTTATTTTATCTCATATTTTGTGTTACAATCCCCACCTGTTCTAATAAAATAATCTCCCAACCTTTAAAGAATTTAATCTTCGAAGAGTGGTCTAATTTGAATAGTAGCTAATCAACATGTAAGTAATTCAGCTTAACTCATTATCATTAGTCCCTTTTATTTGTTATAAAAAGTATTATAAAACAGAACTAGAACATAACAAAATTGATGTTTTAAATCACCTTGCTTTCAATATTAAATAATTAATTATTGTTATATTTTTATTTGGATTTTTTAAATTTGTTTTTAATTTTGTTTTATGTGTGTGGGTGTTTTGCCTGCATGTGAATCTGTGTACGACATGTGTACTGCTGCTTGAGACCAGAAGAGGATGTCGGACTCCCTGGAGTTACAAACAGTACTGAGCCACGGTACGCACTCTGTATTGTGCCTGAGTCTTAACTATGAACTAGAAATAGACATGAAATCAGACTGTCAGGCTGGAGAGAGACTCAGCAGTTAAGAGCACTGGCTGCTCTTCCAGAGGACCCCGTTAGTGCTATCAACCATTGAACCATCTCTCCAGTCCTCCTCCATTTGAAAATTATTTATTTATATAAGTTAAAAATGGTTAAAATTTATTTTATTATATATATTTTGTTTTGTCTGCATATATGTATTTGCACCGCATGCCAACAGAGGCCAGAAGAGTCAGATTCCCTGGAACTGGAGTTACAGATGGTTGTGAGCTACCATGTGAGCTTTGGGAACTGAACTCTGGTCCTATGGAAGAGCAGCATATGTTCTTAATGGGTGATCCATCTCTCTACCCTTCTTTTAGGGAAAGATTATTTTAGATACAGTCTCACTATGCAGCCCTGACTATCCTGGAACTCGCTATGTAGATAAGGCTAGCCTCAAACTCATAGAGATCCACTTGCCTCTGCCTCCTGGTTGCTGGGATTAAAGGTGTGTACCACTGTGCCCAGTTATGTTTAGTTTTCTTAATCTGAAGAAATAGTAAAAATGTTGGGAAAAAAATCTAAACAATGTATAAGGAGATTAATTACACGTAAAATTTATCTCTTTTACTAAAGCCGGATTCTGTTAACTTAATTGGGGAAAGGTTGCAAAACACTGTCTCCTCAAATGGAAGCCATGTGAGTCCCTTGCTAAAGAGTCTGAGGGGTCGGTCGGACGGTGTGCATGAGGAGCTAAGGAGCGCTGTGCATGCCCTGAAACCGTAGCCCCCTCTCCTTCCTGTGCTGTTCTTTATTCCCACTGCACCTCACAGCATGCTGGCATCACTGAAAATTTACCTTCTGCACTCTTTGACTAATGTATGCTTTTCCCTGGTTCTTTCTTCAGGTTTTACCACTTAAATCTAACAATATATTTTTTTCAATATTTTCAAAGCCTTGACCTTATCCTTTCCCCCCTTAATTTGCTATTACTCTCTGACTTCAGCTCCAGATCGCCCCGCCCCCCCATCAGCATAAAACTTCATGGCCCATAAACGCAATAGCATTACCTTGAGTTTAATTAAACCCTAAAAGTGCATCAGTAGTTGAATCTGAAACAAACAAACAACTAAAACTTTGGGGTTCAAATTAGATTCAGAAATTATTAATTTTGAGAATGTTTTTGCTTATCTTGATTTCATATGTATAATGATTCTTGGAATTAAGTGCAATAATGTGGTGTGCAAAGCATTTACCACACACACCAGCATACATTAGACTTAAGTAAAATAATTTAAATAATTCACTTTTCTTAAGTGGCACATCCTTTCTTCCTTCCTTCCTTCCTTCCTTCCTTCCTTCCTTCCTTCCTTCCTTTCTTCCTAACACTGTTTCTCTATATAACAGTCCTGGCTGTCCTTAAACTAATTCTGTGGACCAGGCTGGCCTCACTGCCTGCCTCTGCCTCCCAAATGCTGGGATTGAAGGGGTGTGCTCCACCGCCTCCTGACCTACATTTTTCTTTTCTTTGCATTTTCCTCTTAAAACATCTTTATAACACAAAATAAGAGTGAAAAATTATCTTCCCAAATTGCTTGCACACCACACACACACACACACACACACACACACTTCTTTCTCCACTGTGCATAGTCTGATATGCCTTCTTCCAAACCGATTCTACTTTATCAGACACCCCTAGCTTAGGTACCGTTTCTCCTGGAAGTGTTTGTTCTGACTCTCAAGGTCAGCAGTAGTCACCTTCTATTTACTTCTACCAGACCTTGGGCCACCTCTGTCATAATACTAAGATATATTTGCTATGGTTTGAATGGACCCCACCTCCAATCTCATGTGTTTGAAATTCAGCCCCTACCTGGTGCTTCTGTTTCCAGAAGGGCGCAGACATCTTAGGCCTGTGTGTGGCCTGGCAGAAATGAGCTCCTGAGGTAGGCCTTGAAAGCCCTACCTGCTGCTGGTCCCAGCTCCACCATTTTGCCTCTTCCTCTGCTAAGATGTGAGAGCTGCCATCCTGTGCACCCACTGTTACAGACGAGCTCTCAGTGCTGTGCCCCCCTCACCAGGGTGGACTGTATCCTCTGTGATCCAAAACAAGTTTCTGTCTCCTTAAAGGCTTCTGTCGGTTATTCTGTCACCGCACTGAGGAAAGTAACTACGATCACATTTTAGGTGTTTAATGTCTTACTTATGCCTGGCCTCAGTTGTGACTATCCCAAATGGGAGGTTTCAAGCCAGTCTTTTATATCCCCGGTTTATCAGAGTGTTGCGTAGATTTTTCTTTTTAAAAAAGAATAATGTCTTACTATGGTCTATTGGAAACATTAAAAAAAAACCCACAGGGGTCTAGGACTATTACTCCGATAAGGTGCTGGCTGAACAAATGTGAGGACTGGAGAACAGATCCCCAGAACTATCAGGCCGCCTATAATCTTAGCACTCAACATTCAGAGACAGAGGATTCCCAGGACAAGCCAGCTAACCAGATTAGCCTGAACTGGCAAGCATTGGGTTCAGGAAAAGATCCTGCATCAATAAACTACAGAGCAATTGAGGAAGAAACCCAACCTTGACTTCAGGCTGCCACACACGTGCATGCACACGCACACATGCACACATACACATGCATGCACACACATGAGCTTGTGCATATATACATGCACACACACATATGCATGCACATACACATACACAAAGGAAGGAAAGGAGAGAGGAGAGAAGAAAGAGGAAGGGATGAAAGAAGGGAGGGAGGGAGGGAGGGAAGGAGAGAGAGAGAGAGAGAGAGAGAAGCATTGCATTTGTTAGTTCTTCCAGGAACTCTGGGGAAGAGGAAAGCCACTGACCTCAAAACCCCCAAACCAGTGGACTTCATGGAAAGGGAGTTGAGAAAGCAGGAGTGCCAAAGGGTGCCCTGTGGTTGGTTACCTTTGACCTGTCAGGAGACCCCTAGAGTGGCCAGTCTCTACCAGAGAAAAGGAAACAGAGTCATAGAGAATTTGAAGCTTGCTAGGGTGCAGAAAGGGAGAAAGAAAGCTGGGAGAGGGCAGGGCGGGGTGCTGGGACGATAACCAGGACAATCAGAAGGGCCTCAGAGTTGAGCACGTTTGTAACTTGGCAGTGCATTCAAGACCGACTGAAAATCAGCCCGAGCCTTGCACCGGAAGCTGGCTGAAGGGGTGAAGATGCGGTCCAGGGAGAAAATGCCAGGGCTAGCAAGAGGCTAAAGCCAGTTCTTGTGGGCCGGAAACCTGGGTTTCAGATCGGAAACTCTTGTTTCTGGGGAATGGTTGGCCACTGTCCCTTGGCTGATGTAGAACGAAGGGAACCAAGACTCCTTCCCTTAGCCCTGTTTCACAGTTCCCTGTCTGGGCTCAGGTTCCAGATAACCTTCCTTGGCAGCTCATCAGACCCAGGGGATTGTCCAGTCCTTCCAAGGCCCTGCCCTGGGAACTTCACCCTTGTCTCTCCTAGGTAATTTAATTAATGGCCACAGTGAGAAGCTCTAGACTGGGTTCCTGGAGCACAGGCATATTTTAGTCACTGATATTCACAGAGTATTTTAGATGCATGCAATCACTTTGTGTGTGCATTAAAGTCCTGAGGGAAATAAAGGGTTAAACAGCTGACTTTGGTCTCATCAACTTTGACATTAATTTTAGTAAGCAATTGTTTTTTCGACCAACATGTAACAGTGAGCATCCATGTACCAAATCTTGAGAAAATTAAATGATGCTTTTTGCCCTCAAGGAGCACTTGAATGTGGTAAAATGCTCAATCTGAGCAAGTCACTTCACGTATATATTAGATTCCACTTACTAAACATCAACCATGTCTTAGGTTCTAGGCTGGGTGCTGGACATAAAAATGGAATCATTCTTTGTCCTAGTGTCTGAGCTCACAGTCTTGGGTGGAGGGAAAAACGGAAGAAGGCAGACAATTATCCATACAGGACGGATGCTTTTAAATGCTGTGGCTCAGGTTCAGCACAAGCAGAAACACAGAGTACAGCGTGATTATGGTTAGAGGGAGCTGGGAAAGCTTTGGGGAGGAGGCAGCATGTGATGCAGGCCTCAAGGGAATGGATGAGTTTTCACGTGGGACACTGGCTCCCGTTTTGGTCCTAACAGACTTAGTTGAGAGGCTTTTACATTCTTTATTTTTTATTTTCTATTACTGTCCAGCTTACTTTGTCATCTACCTACCAACCCAACTCTTGGCTTATTTTCTTGGAAGCAGCCTTGGCTAAGGTGTAACACTTACAAAAGAGAGTTCCTCTTTACTAAGGGGGAAAAAACCCTAATTTCTACAGTATTTGTTAAAAAAAGGAAAAAAAGAATTTTCACTTTTAAGATTTTAGTCAAGTTGACAAAGTACTGTGGCTCCATCTGCTAGAAAAAGTAACTTCAGTATGTAGAAACGGATGTTTAAAGTTCGCCTCATCAAAATGAGATTCCACCTGTAACAGGAAGCAGAAATGGATGCAAGAGGAACCCCATGAGTCGGCAATCCTCGCTGTTGCCTCCCATTTCCTCAAGAACGTGTAGCCATGGGTAAAATCTATCTAATAGGAATGTTTCTGGTTTTGTTGTCTAGAGGTGTGAATTATCAATACTATCGAAACACAACTACCCCAGCATCTTTAAGACAGCATTAGTCACGAGAAAACTTTTTTTTTCTCAAGTAGATACCTTAGCAAATAACGGCTATCTTAGACAGGGAATTCAGGACTGCCCTGTATTAGGGACAGACATGGACAGTATGATGAATTCTGTTTCAGGTGCTTTACTGCACACTTACAGGAACCCTGTAAATGAGTAGTCTCTTTTGTCGGTGAGGAAATCAAGACAGTAATACATAGCTTGCCCAGAGTCATAACTAGATGGGCATCCTAAACCAGTGTTTTCTTTCCACTGGGTATCAGTCTTTCCAATAGTAGAAACACATGGTGGTTAAATTGCATGCACTATCAAGTGGGATCTTTCAAATACAAATCCAGGTCTGATTCCGTGGGCCTAGGCCCATGTCCCTTTTCCTTTATTTTTGACCTTTGCCTCCAAATTTCCTTAGCCTCAGGCAATATGTAGTAGAACAGCCTGAGTTTGGTATTAATAACCATTCTGTTAGGAAAACACACAAACTGGTGAAGACACATGAACATTTTGAATGAATATGGAAGACACATTAACTTTATTGCCTCTTAAATCTTATCATTTCATTCATGAATCCAACAATGTTTGTCAGTTCCTTCCTTTTGTGAATGAAAGTTCTCATTGTGAAGTTTACTTTCTTGTTGGAAATGGAAACGATAAGATAAATAACCACCGGCAAGATACGTTGCACCTTGGTTGGTAATTGCTGGGTAGAAAAGTAGACTGGTGAATGGGGGTAGAACGGGTGTGGGAATTTCTGCCATTTAGAAAAGGGTGGCAAGAGAAAGCTGTACCTGAGAGCAGTCGGAGAAGGAGCCCCGCAGATGTCCTAGGAAGTATAATCCAGTGAGATGTGGAGAGCTGAGGCTTTAAGGCTGCCTGACTCGGAAAGAATCTGGATAATGAGAGCATTCCTAACCTGAAGAGTCTGGGGAATCTTACTAAGGGCTTTGGCTTTTGCTGTCGTTGCTGGGGTGTCCCGTGCCAAGACCGCAATGCCGGTGGGTTGGTAAAGGGCGAGGAGATAAACCGCTGCAGCGACTGTTTCAGGGACTGGCGTCTGCTTTAGCGCACGCGAGGGACCACTTGTACCGCGGACGCCTATCCACTGTGGTTGATTAGCACATTACCTCGGACTGGATAGTGAGACCCTTACCACCAGGTCTCCACGCGGAAGAAGCACATTATAGGAGACGTGGAGAGTGCAGCCTAGTCCTCAGGCCAGCTACCGGCTACTCACGCTACTTCAGAATTCCGTGTTCTGACTTCTGTGGCATGGTGTACCCTGCTTCTTATTTAGAAGTGTGCTAAGTAGACTGGTCGGCAGATCATGCCTGCGTTTTCTCCTATAGACTTTCACTGTGAGTAAACTGGAAATCATTGGAGGAGATTGAGAGGATGACCTTATCTGCCTTGTGTTTTAATAAGATCGCCTTAGCTACTGTTTTCGGGACATTGGAAAACAGCATGAGAAGAAGCATAGACACCATTAGGAGGTTATTGCATCAAGTAAACTGGGTGAAAATCCAGCAGGAGATTGCAGGGAGACTGAGTTCATGCTAAGATCTGCCTTAGATTGCCCCGTGTCCCCACCTGGATGCATCTCTACATCAACAGGCCATTGTTCCACCCAGTGTCACCAATTCCATCTATTTCTGTCTTTTCAAATGACCTCTCTCCCTCCACTGGGTCTTTGGGCACAGGATGACGACAGTTTTGCTGCTATTAAACCCAGAACATCTCATGTGGTTTCTTTATTCTTCAGCTTATAAGTATACCTTTATAATAAGCCCCGTTGAGTTATTGTCTGTCAAATGTACCATCTGTTTTCTACTGAGACCCTGACTAATAAGGTCAAGTTTTAGTCTAAGATTCAATCAATGCTTTAAGTACGCCCATTAAGTCAACCTTGCTAATTTAGTCAATCCATATGTAAATATTTGATATTATTGTATTTTATTAGGAATTTATCAGTTACTGACAAATTACATTAAAGTTTCTTGTTACTCCTGGGAACATCTGTTGTATTTTTAGAAACCAGGATTCTCAACAGGAAAGAAAGGAAGTGGAGAAACAATACAGAAGACCTAAGGGGCCTTATAAAAAGCTCGTAAAGATGATCCTTGACTTGTAATTGTTTGACACAATATATATACCAATTGCATTAATCAGGAACTGTATTTTGATCTTTGCCAGGCTGGTGATAGGAGATGTATTGGGCAGCAGCCATGAGCTGCAGCTTTCTGTCAGCCAATACTCTATAGTGTGTAATGTCACTAAGCTACTGGGTTTGGTGGACTGGATTGAGTTTGTTTTGCCAACGTCCAATGATTTTAACAGCCTGTAATCGCCACACATGTTGGGCATATGAGTTGTTTGAACTCAGGATACTAGCATGAACTTTTGACATATCATGTGTGTATATGTGTATCTTAGGTCTGCCCTCCAAAATAAGAATCAGCAACCATCACAGTCAGATACTCAGACTGTGGTCTTCAACTAACATTTACTGCCTAAAGAAACCAGGGTTTCTAAGTTGTCAGCCCACAGTCCATAGCCTGGGCTGTGCTGCCTGTCTGTTTAGCAAGGAAGCTAACAATGAGTTCTAGAGTTAAAAGGACACAGACCTGGATGTGACATGGTTTTCACTTTCCCACATGTGATTAACTGCTTTTTAGTGAGGTTTATAATTCCCCAAATCTCAAACCCAATGAAATCCGTGAATTGACAATGATAAAACATGGCCCACGTTCAATGATAGGAGACATTTGTGTTGCTTTGGAAGGTCAAGAATTATAGTGTCTTTTCTACATATACTGCACCATTGAGTGACCAAGTAACAGACGTGAAGAAGTGTCACTTTACTAAAGCATTTCAACAAGTAAAAAAGCAATATTAAAATTAGACTATCAGGCTGGAGAGATGGCTCAGCAGTTAAGAGCACTGGCTGCTCTTCCACAGGACCCAGCTTCAATTCCCAGCACCCACAAGGCAGCACACACCTGTCTGTAACTTCAGTTCCAGAGGACCCGATACCCTCGCACAGACATACATGCAGGCAAAACACTAATGAACATAAAATAAAAATAAATTACATGTTTATTAATGATAATTATATATGCTGATGGTGATGTGTCCACTCAGAGTTAGAGAATAACTTTTGGGAGTCAGTTTTTAATATGGTTGGTTTTAGTGCCAATTTGCCACAAATTATCATCACCTAAGCCCAGAACCTCACCTGAAGAAGTGTCCCTATTGCCTTGATGGATGCGCAAAGAGCCACCCTGAATGTGAGCAGCGCCTTCTGGTGGTGTCCCGGAATACAAGGACACAGAGAAAGGAAGAGCATCTCACCTTTGCTCCTTGGCCTTCTCTCTTGCAGCTGCACAGATGTGCGCTGGTGCTGCTGATTCTTTCGCTGATGTCACAGAGTTTCCAAACTCTTGCCAGCGACTCTCCAGGTGCCTTTTGGCCTTTTGGCACCAGGTTGGGACTACTGAGGCACCATCATGTGGACAAAGCAACTACCAGTGCCCGTCCACTGAGAACAGCCCCTGTGGGACTCCAGTTGCTGAGACACGGGCCTCAGCGACCAAGCAACTACTGCGTTCTCAGCTCACAGGGGTGACTATGTTGTTACTATCTTAAAGGAGCCAGAAGAGGACAACTTTGATCTGAATTGCTGGAGTTGACTGCAAGGGTTGGTTTGAAGCTGAATATCAGGCCATTTTTTTTTTTAAATAAGCCTTAGTGTTTTGCCTGCATGAACGTCTGTGTGAGGGTGTTGGGTCCTCTGGAACTGGTGTTACAGACAGGTGTGAGCTGCCATGTGGGTGCTGGGAATGGAACCTGGGTTCTCTGGAAGAGCAGTCTGTGCTCTTAACCACTGAATCACTGAACCATCTCTTAAGCCCCCAAGGCCAAATTTTTAACGCATAAATTTTGTAACATTAAGTATCTGAGTGGTGGTGCCAAGGAGGTAATTAAATAAATAGGTCAAGAGTTGAGAGATCTGACTGGAGTGGAAAAAAAGAGAAGCCCTGAAAGCATGGAATCCTCAAGTTCTTTGTCCATCAGTGTGTTTTTATGAAGAGTATACTTTTTTTTTTTTTGCCTAAAAAGAAATGGCATTCACGTGAGGGTGTGCAGAGGAAAGAACCACAGGTTGAGCGGCAAGTGGAGATCCTGGGCTGTAGTAATTGTGTGACCTTATGCAAGTAACTGCTCCGCGTGTGGGCCTGCCCTAGACTCGAATCAACATTTTCAAAATTAACCCCTGACCTAATATCCTGGAACACCCAGAGCTTGGAGAAATAGTATTAAAAGAGCTGGGTCAGAGGGAAAGCAGGGACCAGGGCCACTGCTCTGCAGAGATCATCCACAGCACACAGCTGGAATCTGTAGGGAAATGCAGTGACCTTAGATGTCCCGGCTCAGGTCTGCAACCTTTGGGAAACCAGATCCCAGAGACATAGTGGGCTTGGGAAGCAGAGGGAGAACTCGCTGTTTCTATTTGAGGGGCTGTAAACTGAGTTGGTTAACTTTCAACGGAATCCCATGTGTGGACAGTGGAAGTCTGCCTGCTATTTCCGTTCCCTCCACACACACACACTCAATGTCAGCTGATTCATAGCGTGACTGCAGCTTTCTGTCATATTTATGATCATAGCTTAACCGCTTCCAATTCATGAAGATCAAGTCATTTCCAAACTTTGCCAACACAAACTCTGAATAATCTTTTACATATGTCATTTCTAACATATGTGAATTACATGTATGGGGGAAATTTATGTTAAAAATATGTGTACTTGTAAATTTGATAGGTTTCACCAAACTGCCATTGTAGGAGTGTTTATTATGTGCTGACATCAGCACTGTAAGGAAATGAACATCTGTCCACATCTTTACCATCTGGGTAAAATAGTCAACCTTTTCCTTTGCTAGTTTAGGAGAAAACTCTCATCACAGTGTAGTTCTAGTTAATTTTTCTCATTTAAGGAAGATTTTTTAAAATGTGTATGTGTTTTTTTTACTTGCATGTATGTTTGTTCTTTGAACCCTCAAGAAGTGGAGTTATAGACAGTTCCACCATGTGGGTACTAAGACTTGAACCCTAGTCCTTTGGAAAGCAGCCCATGCTCTGGGCTGCTGAACCATCTCTCTAGATCCCAGCAAGATTATTTTTTTAATGTATTTGAAATATTTCAATATTCTTCTTGTGATCTATCTGCTGTTTGAAAACTTTTTTTAAAAAAACTTTATTTAATTTTATGTATGAGTGCTCTCTGCATGTACACCTGCGTGCTGAAAGAGGGCATCAGATCCTGTTGTAGATGGTCGTGAGCCACCATGTGGGTGCTGGGAATTGAACCCAGGTCCTCTGGAAGAGCAGGCAGTGCTCTTAACCGCTGAGCCATCTCTCCAGCCCATTTGAAAATTTCTATGCTTGTGTGTGTGTGTGTGTGTGTGTGTGTGTGTGCGTGCTGTTTGTTCTTTTCTCTGTGTAGTGCTAGCCATCATGGAATTCTATCTGTAGACCAGGCTGGTCTTGAACTCAGAGATTTGCCTGCCTCTGCCTACCCCTGGGAATGCTGGGATTAAAAGTGTGCACCACCACCACCCGGCACTTGAAGATTTTTGAAGAGAAAAAAGAGTTTCAAGGCATTTTAAAATGTCATAGACAATAAAATATTTCTATTATTCAAATTCAGGTTTTTCTTAAAGAAAATATTTCAAAGAGAACTTAGGGAAAATTCAAGGACAAACGTTAAAGTTATATAAAATCTTAGTTCAGTGACAATGCCCCTCAAAACCTGATCAGCAAAGCTGCCATGAGAAGCCACAGAAATGGGTCTTGGAATTGGATAAATCTTTCTGAAGTGTGACCCAGCCTCAGGCATAGCATTGTAACAACACAAAACTTACCAGTATTATGTTCATTGCCAGAGAGTGATTAAATGTTTTTAAAGATTGTTTCTCAAAACTTTTTCTTTATCTCTTAAATTTTTTAACATGTATCAATTCCCCATGCTTAACAGATTCTACAGTTAAGTCATATGAAAATAACAATGGCACACACGTAATTTCATGTGTAAACTTTTGTCTACTCTGCACACTAAACTGCATTAGGTTATGATATCCATTTGATGGTTCCAGCACCAAGTGGCCAGTTTGAGATTTTACATAAACAGTTAACACAGAAAACACTTTAAAAAAGAAACACATCCCTGCCGAAGCTGGTTGAATCGTTTATTTCTTTAGCTGAAGCTCTTTGAAGGAGAATAAGAAGGGTTACTTGCCAACATTATGTTAAGTTAAATGTCATTTTAAAGCTTTGCTTTTTAAAAATAAGTAACTTTCATTTATAGTGTCTCTCTATAAATGTTTGTATAGCCCAGCTATTTGATGAAACATCCACAAGATGGTGCCATGGTTAACATGTTGGCATAGGAATTTGAGAATTAAAAGGGGGGAAATACTTACACATCATTATTGGAAGATGGCCGTCATCCTTTCATGACTCTACTGTGATACTGCCAATTAGGGCTTGCCAGACACTCAGAAGACTCCATTTCCTACTAATAGTTTTTGCTCTTTGCAATCAAATTTCTCCATTGGGCTTTCTTGTATAGCCCAGGAGCATCTGCCCAGGAGTGGCACCACCCACAGTGGGCTAGGCCCTTCCACATTAATCATTAATGAAGAGAATGTCCCATAGGCCAATATGATGGAGGCAATCTTCAGTTGAGTTTTCCTCTTCCCAGGTGACCTCAGTTTGTGTCAAACTGAAAAACACTAGCCAGCACAACCACAATAGACAGAACCAGCATAGTTAATAGCGTTAAGCTATCATTTATAATTAATGATATATAATTATTAATCAAACTGAAACTGTTGCCAGGGTAGGTCAACATAGCTGTAGTAAGCATGGTGACATTAGTGAAACATCTACTGTAATTATTCATTTGATTTATTTACATTTAATGTGTATGAATGTTATGCCTGAATACATATCTGTACCATGTGTATTCAGTGCTCACAGAGGCAAGGAGGGCATCAGGTCTCTTGGACCTGGAATTACAAAAGGTTACTAGCCACTTTGTAGGTGCTGGGAACTGAACCTGGGTCTTCCTAAAGAGCAGTCTGGGCTCTTAACCATCGAGCCATCTCTTTGGCTCCCAATATAATCATTTTTTTGGTTTGTTTTCTTTTCAAGACAGGGTTTCTCTGTGACAGCTCTGACTGTCCTGGAACTCACTTCTAGGCTGTAGATCAGGCTGGCCTCAAACTCTCAGAGACCCACCTACTTCTGCTTCCCAAGTGCTGGGATTAAAGGTATGCACACCGCCACCGCCCAGCTAATATAATCATTTTAAGAACATTTACATGAGGGGAAATTTGGAGGGGATTCTGATTGATAAGCAGGGGTCATTTTCGAAACAAGCCCATGGTGTGCAGTGGGAATAAATTGAAATTTAGGAAGGCACAGAAGAGACAAGCGAGGAAGTGGGCAAAAATAAAATGAAAATTCTGACAATGATGAAGAAATGTGGGAATGACTCTGAATTTCCAACAAACATTTGAAAGTCATTGGTTTAGAAAATTACTCCAGGGCCATGATCTCTGCATGTTCATTCCCATTGGAGCGCAGTCTTTATTAGCTAACTCTGCTTGAGATCTGCAAACATTCTTTGATTCCTTAGTTTTTCACCTGTGTGACACTTCATCATAAGATCTTTGTGAGTCCTTCTGTGCAAGTTTTAAAAGTAATTTTATTTTTAATTATGTGTATACGTGTGTGTGTGTGGTGTGTGTGCATGTGTGAATGCGGAAGCACGTAGAGTACAGAAGAGAATATCAGATCTAGAGCTGGAGTGGCAGGAAGTTGTGAGCTACGCAGCATAGGTGCTGGGAATCAAAATCAGGTCCTTTGCAAGAGCAGTACATGCTCTTAACTGCCCAGCCATCTCTCTAGTTGCTGTGTGACAGTTGTCACTATACTTTCTAGCTCATTTTGTGTGTGTGTTTGTTTTAAGACAAGGTCTCACTATGTATCTTTGGCTGTTCTGGAACTCACTTTGTAGGCCAGGCTGGCCTCAAACTCACAGATCTGCCTCTGCATTCTGAGTGCTGGGTTTAAAGGCATGAGTCACTACATCCAGTGTTTTTTACCTCATTCTTGAGCCACTGGAAAAAAAATTCTAGATACACTCTCAGATTTTAACTAGTTGCCTGCTTGCAAAATAATCGATTGCTTAAGAATCACATTTCATAAATTCTGTTTTGATGAGGCAACTGTTCAGAAATCTTGGTTCCTTTTAGACATAGCCTGAACTCACGACCCTTTAGTTACTACCTCTTGTTCTCTTTCAATGGCTATATATCCTTAATTATTATCAAGTCATTGTTTACTTAACGCAGACACAATTTTCGAAAATATAGATGAATTGATAGATAATGTTACTTAGTATCCTTTTAAGAACTTTAAAATCTGAAATAATTCTCAAATGTAAAAGAATAGTATAGTCTTATGCACCCTTTATTCAAATTCACTATATGTAAATGTTTTGCTATTTTTCATTATCTTTTCTGTTCTAGTCCCCTGGAGTCCCCCCCTTCTGTTTGTGTGCATGTGTGGTGAGAGGGGGTTTAGGAATACACACATATATTTGAACATGTGTGTATGATGCTCTGAGTCATTTGAAGAATGAGACTTGCAGATATAATATCCTTAAATAGTTCTGTGTGTAGTCCGCAAGAATAAGAAAACATCCTAATATACTCACAATTACTGAGTTTAAAATAGTACTGATTCATTTGTATTATCAGTTATTACCTGTTGTTCAGCAATGTTTCCTGGTGTTTGCCATAATTTGGATATGGTGTTTGCTCCCACAGGATTTTTGTGCTGGAAGTTTGTCCCCCAGTATTGAGGGGTGGTACAACATAGTTGGATTTTTCTGCCTTGCCTGCCAACTCCCAAATCAGGGCACAGAGACTTCTTATTAATTATGAAAGCTTGGCCATAGCTTAGGCTTGTTACTAACTAGCCCTTACAACTTTACTTAACATGTTTCTGTTACTCTACATATTTCCATGTGGCTCATGGCTTTACCATCCTCCAGAATGTCTTGCTCCCTCTGTGTCTCCTGGTGACCCCACCTTTCCTCTTCCCAGCATCCCCTGTGTCTGGCTGTCTGACCTATACATCCTTCCTAACTAATGACTATTTAGCTTTTTTAATTATTATTTTTGACTATTTAGCTTTTTATTAAACCTATAAGAAGATGCCTTGGTAAAGATATGTCTTCACAGTGTAGAAAAAGACTATTCCACAACATTTCCTCCTTTTGTTTAAATAAAAAGGAAAGGGTTTAACTCTAACACTGTAAAATTATATACAATAAGAACAATTATCAGCTAAGAATTACATTCACAATGTCCAATCCATTTGTATTTTGCACTTTTGGAGAAAATACTCCACAATTTATACTATCTTGGTGAATCCAAAGTTCTGTACCTAATTTACCTTCTATAATAACTAAGAAGAACTATAACTATGACTATCTAATCTTCAACTCCATCAAAGGCTCCAGAAACATAGAATATTACCTAAGTAAACAGGAAGTACAGAGCAAGCAACTTTCAAAACTAAAAGAAATGACAGAGAGAGCTGACTACTTGAACAGTCACCCAAGGTTTGTCTGCAATGTTGGGGTATCTTCATCCTACAGGCCGAGAATATCTGACAAACTTTTCTGTGAAGCAGGAATTTGAGGGGTGGGGTTCAAGACAGGGTTTCTCTGTAGCTTTGGAGCCTGTCCTGGAACTTGCTCTGTAGACCAGACTGGCCTCAAATTCACAGAGATCTGCCTGACTCTGCCTCCCAAGTGCTGGGATTAAAGGTGTGTGCCACCACTGCCCAGCCATAGCAGGAATTTTTGAAGGACTTACCCATCCTGTTTTGGTAAAGTTCATGTTTCTTTATGTCCTACTGGTCCAGTTTGACAGCATACTTGTCATCAGTTGAAGCAAGGACAGTTTCTTGGGAACTTTGAAAGCATATCCTCTCCCCCAACATAACACATTGTCCAACTTCCATTTTGAAGTTTTTTAAAAGTATTTTAAATTTTAAAGTATTTTTAAAATATATAGGTTGGTTTAATTGGAAGTTTCCATAATCCAATGTCTCTCAGCATCTATTTTTATACTAGCATTTAAAAAATTCAAAGTTAACAAGACACAATATAGGATCCAGATTCCCTGTGTATTTTACATTCTTACATGCCTTATTTTTTATTACTTTACTCTCTTTTTATAGACTTTCTATTTACACTATTCATTTTTCTATGACTATAACCACTTTTTTCTTAAGCCTATGCACACTGTTAAACACACTGTAACCAATTTAGAGGGTTTTCCCATCTGAACCTGTTTTACTGCGTGTCTGTAACCTTTTCTGTCTGCATGAGCAAAACCTTAAACCTGGTGCACTGGTGGCTCAAGCCTGCAGGCAGTTGCTGGGAGACAAATCTTTGCACCACGACCAGCATGAGAGACCTGAGACTAGGAAGTGACGTTTGCCTCTGTTTTTGTGTGTTTAGAACCCTTTTTAAAGCTTTCTTAGGTCTTATGTGGATATATGTGGCCAGATGTTGGCACCATTTTGTAGTTGCACCTTTCTGTTGGGACTTCCAGTTCCCCAGTTATGACACAGAGACTTATTATTATTTATGAAATCTCAGTCTATGACTTAGGCTTGTTTTTAGCTAGCTTATATTTTATAACTTAAATTAACCCATTTTTATTATTTTACATATTTCCAAGTGGCTCATGGCTCTACCATCCTCCAGCATGTCTTACTCCCTCTGTGTCTCCTGTTGACTCTGCCTTTCTTCTTCCCAGCATTCTCTGTTTCTGACTGTCACACCTGTACCTCCTTTCTAGCCAATGGCTGTTTGGCTTTTTATTAAGCCAATAGGAAGGTGCTTTGGTAAAGATACATCTTCACAGTGTAGAAAAAGATTATTCCATGAAAGTAGAACCATTAGGAGGTGAAGCCTAGTGGATTGTGATTAGGTCATGGGACCAATACCATAGGAAGGGATTAATTCATTTCCCATGAGACCCAGTTGGTCCTACAAAATTGAGTTGTTTTTGAAAGAGTGAGTCTGACATGTTCTTCTAGTGCACTTTTTTGATATGGAATACCTGAGGTTTATTTAACTCACAGTTTCAGGGACTGGAAGTCCAGATAGTGCCAACTCTGGCAAAGGTCCTATGACAGATGGCAGAGTGTGTGCACGAAGAAATCACACCAGAAAACAGGGAGGATAGACTGGCTCCCATAATCCCCTCTAAGGGTAGAAGTTTTAGAACTTCTACCACCATCACAACTGACTTCCAGGTATGACACAGCATCATTTGAACCCATAGCAACTTCCATTGTCTGTCCAAGGTCTTCACAAGGTCAAACCAACAGCACTCTGTCGTGAAAGGGAGAAGGACTCATGGGTTCCAACACCTTCCAGGTGAGCTGTTGGCAGTTAATGATTGATGGGGGAGAGAGAGATTTTCTTCAGTGGTGTGGCCATTGGTAAGGTGCCCATCCTCCTATAAATAACCCTAATTAAGGTCATTGGCTCTCTCTATCCTCCTCCCACCCTCTCTCTCTCACACACACATACACACAAATGTGAAAGTAGAAAGAAGGGGGCGAGTTGAGGAGAAGAAGGGAAAGGGAAGGGAATAAAAGAGGTCATTGGAGTGGGGGTGGTAAATATGGTCAAAATATATTACATACATGTATGAAACTGTCTAATGAAGTCAGTTATTATGTATTAATACATGTTAATTAAATTTTAAAAAAGTTTGCACAGCTATCTCAATATCACTATTGTAGGACTGAGCCTCTGACACACGGGCTTTTAGGGGGCACCACACACTTCCAGAAGGTCAGGGATTTGGAAGCTCTTTGTGGTTCTGGCCTGGGATTTCTTATGGAGTTCTGCTGAGATACCCATTTTCTGTAGATTTGACTAGATCAACAGCATCTTCTAAGCGCTCACTTGCATGGCCAGCTGGTTAGAGCTGGTTTCTGATCTCTGTATATCAGTCTTTCCCTGGGGTTGCCTGGGAATTTTCAAAGCATGTTGGGGTTTTTTCTCTCATAGCAAAAAAAAAAAAAAATCAAAGCAAATCCCAAAGAGAAGCTGCCATACCTTTTATTCCCAAGACTGGGAAGTCACACAGATGTTACTTCCAGCAAGTTCTACTGGTTATATTGGTTATCCTTACTCATAGGGAGAGACTACAAAAAAGCATGACCATTAGGACATTGTGGGGTATCATCAACATTGAGGATAAGTTTACCTTATTTTCTCTCACCAACTCTAACTAGTAAATTTCATTACTTATTGATTGGTTGGCTTTCCACTTTCCTGTCTGTGTGAATCATAATTTATTCAGCTAATCTCCTATGTAATGGTGTGTGGTTATTTTCAGTATTCTGGGAAAAGTAAACCATTATTTCTCCAATCTCCATCTCTCCATCTCTTCCTTCCTTTGCCTTCTGTTCTTTGGGAATTTCCATAGCATGTGTCTCTCAGGGCTGTGAGACTCTGTTCATTTTTGTTGTTTTTCAAAAGAAGACTTTCGATTGAGCATTTTCATATGTATAATGCAATGCAATTGACCCCCCAAATCTATGCTTTTTGGTTCTGTGTTCTCAAACCACTGCAGACTGATGTCATTTGTACTGTATTTTCTTGACAGCATTTTTCATTTAAACTCTAAAACAATGGTATAATGATCATTTACAAAGTATTTGCATTGGATTAGATGCTACAAGTAACTTGGAAGTGATTTAAAATGTACAAGAGGAGGTACAGAGGATATCTACTAATGGTATGGGAAGTCCTTCTGTATATGTGTTGCTTTTATTGGTTAATGAATAAAGAAGCTGATTGGGCCTATGACAGGACAGAATAGAGCTAGGTGGGAAAACTAAACTGAATGTTGGGAGAAAGGAGGCAGAGTCAATGAGACACCATGTACCTGCCAGAGGAGAAAGATGCAAGCTGCCAGTCAAACCTTGCTGGTAAGCAATGAGCCTCATGATAAAATATAAAATAATGGAAATGGGTTAATTTAAGATATAATAGTTATCCAGAAATATGCTTAAGTTATTGGCCAAATAGTATTGTAATTGATATAGTTTCTGTGTGGTTATTTTGAGTCTGGGTGGCCTGGAACGAACAAGCAGCCTCTGCCAACATACTAATGCTTTGCTGTATTACGTAAGGGACTTGACCAGGCATGGAGAGATGACTCAGCAATTAAGAGCACTAACTGCTCTTCCAGAGGACCTGAGTTCAATTCCCAGTACCCATATGGTGGCTCACAACCATCCATGATGAGATCTTCTGGCCTTCAGGCAGACGTGCAGGCAGAACATTGTATACATGATAAATAAATCTTTAAAAAGAAAAGAGAGAGAGAGAGAGATACTTGACCAACTGTGAATTTGATCACCATGTGGGTCCTAGAAACAATTTCTTATGAATACCAAGGGACAACTAGATATGGATCTTAAATTATTGCATAATTGTGGCCTTAGAAGGAGAAAAGGCAGAAAAATATTTTTAAATTAATGGTCAAGTTTTCCACATGTTTGATTAGAAATATTAATGTCTACATCAAAAAAGTTCAGTGACCCAGAAAACTCCATTGAGGTGGTATGTGCTCACAGACATCCAGGAAAACTTCATTGAGGTGGTGTGTGCTCACAGACATCCAGAGTCCCAGAAAGCTCCATTGATGGTGTGTGCTCTCAGACACCCAGAGTCACAGCAAGCTCTATTGAGGTGGTGTGTGCTCACAGACATCCAGAGTCACAGAAAGCTCCATTGAGGTGGTGTGTGCTCACAGACACCCAGAGTCCCAGAAAGCTCCATTGATGGTGTGTGCTCCCAGACACCCAGAGTCACAGAAAGCTCCATTGAGGTGGTGTGTGCTCACAGACATCCAGAGTCACAGAAAGCTCCATTGAGGCAATGAGTGCTCACTGACATCCAGAGTCACAGGCTTCTGCAGCTCAGGCTTAGGTAACATGATTTTCTAAAATATTTTTGAACATTTGTTTCCAGATGGCTGTGCGTGCTGTGTGTGTTACTAATTACACCAAAGGTTGCTTTCTGAAGAGTGCATTATCTGCATATTTTGTGTGTAAGACACCTCTCCCTTGATGAATGGCCGGTATTTTTTTTTTGT